>JAVQJD010072129.1:0-24384 GCA_036023655.1 Nannoperca australis | reverse complement strand
TATTTTTATATATATATTTTTATATATATATATTTATATATATATTTTTATATATATATATTTATATATATATATATATATATATATATATAAATAAATGGGATTATATTATATCTTAAATATTGTTTTTACAAAAAACTGATTCTGCCTGACATGTGCGTCAGAGAGGAGAGAGATCACTCATCATAAGGAAGTAAGCTGATATTCCCATACAGAATAACATCATCTAAACACAACAATGTCAAAGCCCCATTGTAAAGCAGCCTAACGTGATTTCAAACTGTGATAAACACCCAGAAATATGCATTATTACCACTGAAGTGACCAGATTTGTGGTAACGCCGTCTTATAAATAGAGGCATCAGTGCTAATTTCTCCAAATGATGGTTGGTTGCTTGCCAAAGTGACTGGTGAGCTCATTTGAACAAAGGCTATTGCAGCCCAAACATATTGCTTTCCACACTACTGCTTTTCTTAGCAAAAGTTTCTTCTCACAGTCTTTGATTAGTTTTATTTATACAATGTGTTGGGGGCAACATGAAGTGAAAAACACTCAATTTCTCCACAACTACTCTGTCCTTGAACAAAGTTAAGAGCCCTGTTCAGGCAAGCTGAGGCCCGTGTGAGGTCTAAGACTGCGAGATGTGTTTGTGGTCTCTTTTACCACTGACAACAACGTTTTATCATTCTGGCTGATGATTACATCTCAGAAAGTCAATTTTATCCTAAATCATCACCATGGCTCAAAACACCGGCCTAACAGTGACGCCTTGATGACATCATTCATCAATACACCCTTACTGGTAGGAAGGGCTCTGTGTTGTTATGATATATAGGTATAATGTGATACCCGAGTTCTGGTAAGGATATCAATTGTACTTTTTATTTGATGTCTTACTTTGTAGAGAGAAATCCTTTCATTTAAAAATAAAATTCAGAAATGCATCAGTGTTAGTTGTCTTGATTCAAACTAATTCAACATTGGTCTCTGTATAATTAAAATAAATAATACTATGTAAAACTAACTAACTAACTAGTGATTTAAATTGGGTGAGATCTGATCTTGACTAAGCATGCTGTTAAACCGTGTCAGTCAGAGTTAAATGTATGCAGGCTTTTGTCTGAACTGAACAATCCAACAGGTGATTTTACCATCTTCTTCATCCAGTTTACTTAATAGATGCTAATCAACGAAACCACAAACTGTATTCTTTGGAAAACACAAAACGATTCTCTCTCACACACACACACACACACACACACACACACACTTCTCTTCAGCCAATGTGAGAGGCTGCAGCTGTGTTCAGAACAACATGGTGATCACATGAAAAAGATGGAAACAACACAAGAGAAAGAGAGACAGGAAATGAGACACACAGGGAGCAGATCTGACAAAAAGCAGCAGTGTTAATGAGGAGATTATGCTCGATGGAAGTCCACTCCTCATTCTGCAGGCTGTTCACTCTAATACCAACTGTACCAGATGAAATCTCCTGACAATAGACAAATTAATTAGGATAAGTCCTGTTGAAATGACTATGAACACGGATCTGAAAGATGAATGTATATTGATATCTTATTCTGCATGTAGTGATATCTATTCTGAAAGTTTAATGGGTATGGTAATGACAAATGGTCAAATTAGGAAAAAGGCCTTTGGTGAATATTTTCTTTATGCTGTCAAACATGCACTTGATGCAGTACGTTTGAAACGCATGTTTTAAATGTCAAGATGATCTGCTTTGAATCATATCATTCATATATCACATATCAAGACAATTAAACATTTCTTGAATGATTCAAATGTTTTGACAACTAATGACAATTTGTGGGCATTTGTTGGCAGAGTTTGAGTAACTGGAAGTCAACACACTGGCCGCAAGTCAGAAACTACTGCAGTGAACACTACTTTTGAAAAATACAGTAAAACAACACCAGATTGAGAAAACCATCTACTCCGTGCCAAGTCCTTGTTGCAGCTGGAAATTTAGAGTACCTTGCCAGCCACTTGGGCAAGCAACCAAGCAAATCATTTGAAGGGACTATACTCTTCTAGAGCTTGCTGGTAAAACAGCAAAAGGACGATGCATTTTATAGTTTACCAGCCCTGTGGGAAAAATACATTAGTTTCATGGCCTCCCCAATGAACTACAGTGAAACACAAATGTGGGTACGGAGATGGATCCAATTGTGGAAATAGGCGCTTTCGGGCCAGAGGAACGTTTTCATTTGTTGTGTTTGCACTGCAAGAACTGGGAATAATCGTAGTTCTTTGTCGTTTTGTGGGACCTTTGTGGAGTGACGGCGATGTCCAGGCTGTAGTGAGCATATATGCGACGGGGGAAACAAAAAGGAGATGTTGACTTTAAAGCAAAATATAAAATTCTAGTGTGTGACGTTGTGAGTGACGTTGCTCTACCAACCGCTGGCTGGCTAACGTCCATTCAGCATTCCTATTTGCGGTGCAAATGCAAGCCTCTTTTATGTAGGTGAGGTGCATTCACTCCTCCATCTGCTCTGAACAACAGATGACGATATGAAACAGCTATACCCCTGTTGAATGTACAAACCAGTATGAATGGTTTCATGAGCTTCAGTGCTTTTTGTTAAGGGGTGAGGTACATGCACAAGCTGGCGCCTCCGTATAAGCTTCTAATACATAGAGAAATACACACACCAGACACAAACACACCCCAAACTAGATGCATCTAGATACATCCTATGCATCTGACAGGGGAATGAAGCGTGAAGACACAGAAATGATATCCAAGATCACACTAAATATGATAAATAAGTGTACTTTGATGTTGGCCCAGGCCTTAAATATGATCTGTGGGGCTTTGATGCTGATTTATGGCCATACCAGAGCGCAAAAGCTAAGTTATGGCCCCGCAACCCTAACAATAACTGGCAAGGCAATAAGTGGGGGAACCAGGTAACTTGTGGTCACAGCACGAAACTCCATTATGTGAGGGATGCTGTGCGGAAAACGTTTTTCCTCTACCTTTGGCTGTTTGAACATGACATGAAACACCAGGTAAATGCTTCTCCTCACAATAAATGAAACAAGCAAACAATACCATTATGCACACTAGGGATGTTCATTTAAAAAAAATGATTCTTACCGATAGCCGACCCTCATTAACCGATAAGACTAGCCAATAACTACTTAGAATGGACAAACACAGCTAGTAATTGTACCTCGAGGGGGTGCGATACACTGCTTTAATGTTGTTCAGTAGCTCATGAAATCCCTCACTGTCCACTATGCTTATGGGCATCATAATACTGGAATTATTGGTAATAATGCTGTTCTATACCACTTATTGTTCCAGTAGCATGGATGCACAGAAACTGCAAAAGCATATTAACAGGGATGGAAATTAGGTTTCAGACACAAAATAATAATTTACTATTTAGTGACTGGTGAATTTGCACATTTGTCTGTCAGTGGCTGGTAGATATAAAAAAATGTAATTCCCACCATGCATATTAATATCATGACTGTGTGTCATCAGCAATGGTTCCACTTGTCTCTGACGGTGCTGCTCTCTTTCAAACTCTTCAATGACAGAACTATTAAATTGTCTATTAAAGCAAAAGTGCCATCAGCTTTTAATAAAAAAAATGTGTTTAACTCCTTTTCTAGTTTCAAATGAGCTTAACTGCTCAAAGCCAGTTTTCTTAAATTGGTAATGTAATAGCATGAAGTCTGGGCTTCCACACTCTTTCTTGCCAGCAGCCAAGTGTTGGGTGTCGTGTGGGCAGAACTCATATGATGTGAGGGGTTAAGACACATGAGGAACGATAGTGACAGCTTCGTACAAAAGTTTTGAGTGGAATAATTGAAAGATTCAGGGGAGATGGGAATTGTCTTTTAGACAAATTGTACTCTCAGAAGCTTCCAAACACAGGAGTCTCCATCAGTATGTTATTATTTCTCAGATACTATTTAATAAACTGAGACAGAAAAGAGCTGAGAGGCAACTATTACATCTTGCGTGAGCAATTCATAGTCATGCAGATGCCCAGGCATGTTCACTCAGCCAGAGCCATTGGTAGATGATCTGATATTTAATGGACCACGAAGACAAATAGTCATTCAGAAAACAGGATATTGCCGTATTGCCCCTCAGATGTGGAGATGATCCAGATACAATCCCAAAATTGGTACTTCAGTGCCGTATCAAATCCCTGGCCTACAAATTAAGTTGGATAGAGGAGAAAAACGACAATACAACAAATCTGCTTATTTTCCTGTGCTTGTGGGAAAAGCATTGTGCTAATAAAACACACATTATATGCATTTTCTCAAGATTACGCATCACTAACTGATAACTGTATTGTCACTAAAAAGCACAACCACACAGCCAAATTGTGGATAATTTTGGTGGCAGATGGCAAGCCTGTCAAACCTGCTGGGCACTTTGGCAAATACCCAGCATGAAAGCTCATGTTGTAATTTCCAAACCCGGACAGAATAACCCAGTTCAGAGACCTTCACTTGGCAGCTCTCATGTCAGAGAATACAATAAACTATGCCTTGTATAGGATTTACATTTCAGGCCGGCAGCAATGTACGTCTGGGTGATATGGATGATACTGATATTATATTAATATAAATATTAGCTGGTGTAGGTTTAATCGACCATCAATCGATTATCAAAATAGTTGTTTGTTATTTTTCTGTCAATCGACTAATGCACGCAAAAACACAAAATAATACAATGCCTCACACAAAACATTCAACAAAATGATCATATTGTCACAATCCAATTCCACTGAAAAGATAACGATGCGTATATCAGATTACCACCCCGCACTACTAAATATGCATTTCTGGAAGCAATACTTATGAAGTTTCTTAACATGCCGTGCCTCGCTCATTCAACACCTGTTAGTCTCGCAGAACAGAACATGAATAACGATGCCTCCAGACTAACTGCCTCTCTTGCAATACAGTATTCAGTGCACACTTACATGTATAAGTAAATATCATGGTGTCCACGTATTTGATCATACAATAATGGGATTTTTGTGTGCCTTCCTTACTGCTACTCTACCCACCTATGCTTATTCTGCTGCTGAAGTGTCACTGCCCCTGTCAACATGTCAGCTTGCCCCCTCTCAGGTGAAGAGTACTGCTCCTGGCTACTCATATATTGTTTGAGTCGGACCAAAACAAACCCGAGTCAAGGTCGTTAATGGCCTCACAGTATGTTGGGCTTGACAGAGCATTGCACCCAAGTCATTTCTGGCACTCAAGACAGCCATCCAAAGATGTTCCAGTTCAATTCACCTTGTAAGTGCTAGACTACAGGATCCTGGCTCACCATCCTTATAAAAACCATATGCAGCCATGGAATAAGTCCCTCTATACACATGCATTACGCACACACACAGTAGAAATGGAAACTATGTCATTGAATATTGCATCAATCTAATTACACATCACTCCAGTGTGTGTCAAGCAACTAGTTAACAGATTGTTGCTTAATCCTTACATGTTCCATCATATGAAAAAGAGACTAAAAATAAATATCTTGTGACATATGAAGCAAAGAATGAGACTCAGACTATACAGGACTAGCCAGTAACAATCTCTGCACAGAAGATCACTTTCAGGTACTCATCCTAGCAGTATTCCTCCTATAAAACCTTCTGTGCTGAAATACTCAGTCGGCAGAAAATTATTCTCTTAAGTAAATTGAGTTTTTTTTCCCAAATGCACAAACAAAATTACATCAAACCTCATTGTGTTGGAGTGGCTACCTCTGCCTCTCAAAACCTCCCCAAATAAACTGAACTTCTGTGTGGCTAGACAGCACTGACGTTAGTGGGAAAATATATTTGTTTTGAAAGTTAAGTGAGCTGATATTTGGTTTGAAACTTGTACTGTATTGGCCCAAACACAGGATGCTCTTTTTTCTAGCCCTGGAAATGTCTCCCTATCTGTCTTAAGTGCTTCTGCCAGAGTTTTCCAGCCCTCAAGTGTCCAGTAAAACCAGTTTAACCCATATCACATCTGCTGGATCATGTTTCATTACTGCCACAAAAGGAAGGAAAATCCCAGTGAGATCTTTAACACAGGTATGGACCACCAGACAAAACCATATGTCAAGCAGCCACAAAACACACTGTCACAGAGAGACAGAGTTAAAATGCCACCAGTCAGAGGAAATGTTTCCTTGGTTTAAAACCTCACTGACTGGAGGAGCTTGACAGGAGAGTGGGTGAGAACGTGACTGACAAACAGAATAATTGAATGAAACTGAGAAGCTGTAAAAAGATCTTTGTCTATATAAAATATAAGATTACCCTGATATACTATATATTCTATTATATATATATATTAAAATATTTAAAGAAATTGGGACGTGATAAGTAGTGTTGGGACACTACAAAATCTTGTATCAGCTCATGCAACTGCTTCACAAATCTCCTGCTTACAAGTCTTCCCCTGCTGTTGTTAAAAACACCCATAACCCACAAAGATGGTCAACTACAAAATGACAATGTGTGTAAAGTCCTTTAACCATATTCTCAAGCATTTTAACTTATTGTCAACATCTCAAAAATTCACTCGAACAGGTGGATTAGCCCATGGCAAATAGAATAATAACTTTTGCTCTCTCAAAAGCTTTTATACCTTAAGACTATTAACAGGGTGAACCTGTGAACAGAGAACTGGTTCTGTGGGGGTTTCTGTGGCCAAATAAAGTAAAGGTGAAATTATTATGAGACTGCCTGTGCTCCTGCGGGTCTTTTTAAATGCTAGTGCGCCACGTTTTCCAGGGGCTGTTTGAACCCTGGTCCTCTGGAGCGCACAATGATGATTTTAAGAATAGCTGAGGCAGCCATAGCAAAAAGCAAACTGAACACATTTCCATACGCTGCTATAAGCAGAGAAAGAAATATAAACATATCACATCAGAAGTATGATCATGCAAGGATAAATTCAAATGGGACTTTAAATCTGCATAAAACTAATTTAAAGAGATCTCAAAAGGTATTATTCTTGTCTTTGCAGGGACATTTTAGTTGCTTCATTTGTATCCCTCCAACAAGCCACTTTGGCCCAAAACTCTTAAGTTCAATCAAACGTACTGAGATATTTGTTATGTCTTGTTGCATTCTTGAAAAGTGAACTCAATGGACATGCTCATACCGCATATATTTTCACAGAGTCGTATTCATTTATTTTTAATTTAGAAGGCTGAATTGCTGATAATATCCATGTCATGAATTCCAAGGTGGTGAGATTTGGCTGCAATTAAAAATACATGAGTCAGATCACAAGGCCGAAAGGGGGCTATAAAAAAAAAATCAGCCAGCTCCATCAACCATTTGGAACGTTATCACTCAACTAAATGGTCGTTATCTGTGGTTATCAGCCTCATAGATATGGGTTGGAAGGAGCCTGCTACACCTACTAGTAGCTTCAGAAGACCGTTATCATCTATTCACTTGCTTGATCACTCATGTCACGTCATCTCAGTTTTAGGCAGCAAAACAACTTGGTTAGGTTTAGGGAAAGATCGTGGTTTGGGTTAAAATAAGTAACTTAAAACTTAGATAAGTCAAAGCTGACTGACATAAACTGTCACCTCTGGAAGAACATGAAAATCTCCCAGCCTCCTGTTTTTGTGTGTTCTGACTATGACACACAGCAACACCTGAGCCCAATACTGTCTGCTCCTTCCGAGTCGCTGGATACCAATAATTGCGTTATTTCCAGCAGGCACAATACCAAGCTCTAGGATGCTTTTAGGAAGGAGAAATGGAAAGGCACCACAGGGGACAAGGAGGCCACACTCACTGGTCCCCACTGTGAAACTGTTTGAGAAATTGCTTTTAACACCTTGCCCAGCACTCAGTAAAACTAATGACCTCCTACACCAGCTGGAGGAGACCTTTTCTATAAAATTATCCTTTTCACCTACTGTTTGGCATTTTGTGCATTTTATTGCAGCCATAAGTCTTCTGTCATCACATAATAATACATATGTAAGGATGCAGCATGATTCATAAATGTATGGGTTGTGGCAATCAAACAGAACTGTATGTACTTAGAAGGAAAATAACTTTTCTATTTTCTAATTCAGTGTGTAGGTAGTTAACTGCAGAAAGTGTAAAAACTGCATTTTTATTTTTGGTGCTAAATGTTAATGTTCAACTTGACAGTTCAGAAAAGAATTGAACAAACACTTCATGACTCCCAAATATGTGGTTACCATTTTGTTAGAACATCCAGGACATTTAAGATATGTTGCTTTTACATTACAAAATAGCCTCCAGTTCTGATTTACTTGTTTATAGTAAGTGATTAAAAATGTAAATATGATAGAATTTGGGAATAACATTTGGTAGCAGGGCATGAAACTTGTCCAGCACAGTGGACTCCAGATAGCACAAGACACTTCAGAGTAGCCAAATATGAATTTGATTTAGGAGGAGAAAAGAGCCTCAAAACGATGACTGGCTACTGGCCAACGAGGCTGGACAAACCACACGACAAATGTAAAAGCTGCAGCCAAGATTGACCAGCATTTGGCTCATAGTGGGCCGTAATTTCCAAGCCTGTTTAAGCAGTTACTAAAGCTTTTTACACAGCCTGTGTGTTCTAGCTCATCAAGTTCAAATACGTCTGCCCGTGGGACAGTACCACAGCACTGAGGCCAAGGTGATAAAATTTCTCCTGCACAAGAACTTAAACAATAACAGCCAATGGAGACACAAAGGGTGAGAGTATTTAGAGCAACCCCGGCTGCACAAAAAGATGAGAAGGAGGACTGTGCTGACGTGGATCTAAACGTTCAGGAGAGTGTGTATCACTTCACAAACCCTGCAACACCCCTGGGTGTCACGACAGGCTGCTGAAGTGATGAGTGTCAGTAAACTTGCTGTCATGGCCTAAAAAGAATATCTGTGTGTGATGTAACTTGCGTAAAGAACCAAAAGTAAACCTTGTAATTACTCATGTTTAAGAAATCTTCTCTTAATCCTCTATTAAAAAAAATGTATGTCCTGAAATGTCACTGGGCAGTTTGTGTCACACTCCTTACCTGTGTCTGTGCTCATCATGTCCTCCCTGTCCGTGTATGATCACTTGTCCAGAAGGGTGCTTCCCCTCTTTGGGCGAGTCAATATGAGGGATGAGCACATCCTCCAAGCCCAGGTCAAAGCGCTTGTGCTTGGAATTGTCCGGGAGGAAGAAGAAGGCCCCGAAGCATAAGGTGATGAAGGCACTAAGAATGAGGAGGAGGATGAACTTCTCGGAGAGCCTCAACGTAGCCCTGTGGTGCGGGAAAGAGGAGGCGCCCGGCGACAGAGTGGGTATCCTGCGGCCCGAAAGCGGCAGAAGAGCTGGAGTTGTCATGTTTTGACTTTTGAAATAAACTTAGCTTGGGGAGGAGTTGGGGGGGAAGGGGGGTTACAAGTGCCACAGGTGTTGTTGTAGCAGCATGCACAGGCTGGTTGACTTTATTATCTCATCCCTGTATTGATATGTCCAGAAACCAAAAAGGGCAGAGGTCCCTCAGTGAAGGAGTGACTGGTTAGCAGGAAAACAGCCATGACGATTCTGAAAAAAAAAAAAAAAGAGATTAAAGGCAAAGTGTTACCAATAAATCATAGAAACCAATTTACAGCTTAGTTACCAGAGACCTTACAGAATCCACCATTTTAAAAAAAATCTGATATTTTCCTCCCTTCATTTTAACTACTCTGCTTCATCACAGTCAGTTACAGTCTCTGTGTTCGGTCAGGATAGAACAGCTGATACCCTTTAGATTATTTCCTTCAGCTGTAATTTCTCCACCTTGGCAGGATGTCCCCTGTTACCACTAGTATTATCTGGCCAAGCACTCTCTGAGCACTTCTATTGAGCCTAACAGCGCTGAATTACAATCAAACATGTGGTGACAACTCAAGAAAGTGGTATGTCATATATCAAGTGATAGCTGAAATATTACAGTAATAAAACAGTTCTCTCACATGCTGTGGTGAATTTACCAACATGTCATCTCAAGAATAAATACCTCTGAATCTCTCTCGCTCAAACACACGCACACACAAAACACTTAATCCTTTGGCCATGTGAAAAATGACAAATATATTTTCCAGAGGCTTAAGGTATCAAGAGGCTGTGCAATATCTGTGAGACCATCACCAAACAACTGCCCTCTGCGCATACTTGCATCTCTGCCAGGACTAACATGTCAGAATGAACACCGGCTCTTTATTTTGCTGTTTTATTGCATGCCAGTGCTTGCTCTCAGACAAAACATCACAATAAAACGACAAACAGTGACAGATATGAAGAGCTAGATCAGCCTACATACAAATCCTCTTGCCATTCGTAGCCATCGGAGTCGACAGGAATGACAATTCACAGTTGTGTGGCTATCTTTTACAAGAGGGGCAGGACATGCAAGCTAAACACACTCCATGCACGTATCCTGGGCTGTATTACATCTTAACTTCAATCCATACCCTTCTAGCAAATACCCATGTTGCTGCATTTTAAAAAGGCACAGGTTTTTAGTCCCCCCGTGACCGCATATGTGGAAAGACGTGCAGCAAATGTTCTATTTTGCTCGGCGAGTACTAATGATGGATGGAAATCAAGCGAGTAGCCCCTTTAAACACTAAGATAATTGGTCGTATTAATGACCGGAGGGTCAAGCCAGCTACTGTAAAATAACTGTTTATCGTATTTATTTTATCCAGTGGTTTTTCCATCGGGTTTGTGCGGAGTTACGATGTCTCGACGTCTCTACACAGAATACCAAGTTCATTCTCTGACAGTGCCAGTCTGTGTGAGCTGATTACACGATACAAAATGCTAGCTAGCAAAACGTACGAGCGGCTAACTTATCCAGCTAACGTTGGCTAGCAGAAAAAAAAACGAACAGCGGAAAATAAACTGCCAGCCCAAAGCTCATGAAGAAACATGAATAAAAAGATAAAAGTACTCCGACGTACGCGTTTGGGCTCGCTGACATTTTAGCTACCCCGTGGGTGGTAAACCCTGAGCTTTGAATAGCCTGCTGAGGTGCTAGCTATTTGGCTAGGTTGCTAACGCTAGCTAGCTGGTTTTCAACTGACAGAGGCGGTCTCTTGTGTGGACGCCGCTGTGCTGCATCACCACCTTTTCTCATTTGCTCGGTGAAAATCGATGCCAGTCAGGATTCCTTCCCGGTCCGCCCTTTGGAAGAAGTCGCTGTAGCAGGTGTCCTCATGTCCGCACGAATATGACACAGTCGTAACCTCCTCTGGCTGAGCAGTTTCAGTCCCACATAGAGTCCCAGCTCCGCGGGCGCAGAGAGGATGTTGATGACTGGCCGCTCTATCGGACTGCAGCGACGGACTGACTGAGCTGCTGCTGCTGCTGCTGCTGCTCGGCGATCCAGCATCAACTACTCAGCCTGCCCGAGTTAGGGACCGCCTGACAATTTCATTAGGCAGAATTTTGCTTGTACTCATTAAGCAGAATTACTGTATAATATGATTTATTACAGGGCAATGGTAGGAAATGTACATCCCCAACCTGCTGTGAGACCATACTATACTCCCCCCGTTAGTAATTTGTAATGCTGGAATTTAGTTGTGCGATGCATCATTTTACTACATTTGCTAAAATGATGTACACCCTCCCTGCCCCTACTCAAATCTGTCAAAGCCCTAATACAGGCTTACTTTGTGAAAATTATTTAGAAACGCAAAAATAATTCAGATATGAGAAAAATGTAAAAATACTTAAGTACAGAAGTATTAACAGCATCATGTACGTAAAGTATCAACAAGCACTGAATATATATCAGTGACCCTTGGCAGTATTATATTAAGATATATTACATTAATTTCATTGCTGATGTACACAGTAGTGTACTAATTTTGTAGCTGAGCAAAGTAGAGATCTTAAAATACTCATTTAAAGTAGATTTACCTCAAATCTGTACTTAAGTAAAGTACTTCAGTATAGTTACCTATACACCATTGGAATTGCTGATGTATTGAGGTATTTTTGTGGACCCTAAGAGCTGAAACAATTAGTCAATCAATAGAAAACTGATACACAGTATGATAGATTTTCAATCAACCACAATTTTTTTCTGATTGTAACAACAACAACAAAATCTGCAGTTTTGTAGACAACAAAAATGTGAAAGTTGTTAGTTGCAGCTCCAGTAGTGTAGTATTATACAAAAACACAGGCAACACACAAAACAGAAAATGGAGTCAAACATGAAACAATTATGAGTAACCTTCAGAAGGTGTGAGCGTAATGATTTATAGTAGAGTAACAATTGATCACCTGAAGGTTGATTAATGTATAATGTTCACTTCTACTCAGACTGTAAAAGGTCTGAACTGTCTTCAGTTTGTCAGGCGTGATAAAATAACAATGATTTCATTGTGCTGTTATAAGTTATAAGTTTTATTAGGCTTGCAGACTTCACAGAAAGCCTGTGTTACAACTGGAGATGTGGAGTTTTGAAAGAGGTATGTGTTTACTAAACAGGGAGGCTCTAATGAAAATGTATTGTCCAGTTGCAATATGGGAAATGTAGGACCCAGTGTTTCCAGAGCTTAACTAACAGGGACTATAAGTCAAAATATCTCTGCCTCTGCTGCTTCGGTTTTGATTGTCCTTTTTAAAATGTTTCTCTTGTGAGTCGCCCGACTTTGTAAGTCAATGTAAGTCATTTGTAAGAATCATAGTATTTAAAATGGATTAAAGTGAAAACGGTGTCCTGAGATCATATTACTGTGTTTTGACGTGAGCAGAGAGCAAAGGTTTTTCAAGTAGAGCTTCAAGAAATAATGTTCAATGCAGTTTCCTTCTTAGTTAAAGAGGACAATCCCACCTTTACATACGATGTACACAGTTTATATGGACTTATCCACCATGATGAAGTGGAGGGCGTGCATACACAGTACCACTACAGCCAAGTACAGACATGTACTGGACAACTGTTGACCTTAAGATGGCCTTGAGACTTCAATTAAACAAAATAACAATCAATATTCTTTCAAGAAGAAAATAAGACATCCGAGAGAGAAATTCAGCTGTTGTCTATCGTGTTTTGGCAGCAGTACACTACTTTTTACTGTACTGCCTGGACTTACATCATAAATGGTGAACACAAAAAAACGGAATAATCTTATCAAATGCACTCTCCTTTATCAAATGCAGCACGAGCTGTGTTGCCAGGAAGGACACGGTTGATCATATTAGTCCCCTGGTGTATGCTGTGAACTTTCCTTCCGTTTTTGGCCCTGACAACGTGTGTTGCCTCTTTTTTTCCAGCAGAGATACACGGTTGAATATGAGAGGTGTCACTTTGCTTTCAGGAGCGGTACTTCTACTCTCAGGGCAGTTTTCCCTTCGCCCTGGCCAAGAACACACTCCCAGCCAGGAGCTCGCTCTGCGCTCTCTGCAAGTGAAGGGTGTAATTTGTTAGAAACCTCAGCGATGACACTTCTCTTGTTGCTCAATAGCTGGCTTTCCTGTGGTGTGACTTGGGTAAGGGCCACAAACCTGGCTGAACCACAAACTCTCAAAGACAAAGGTGACCATGATTTGCTCCACTGTGTAGAGTCTTGGAGCACCAAACTTTAGTCTCTCACTACGGCAGAACAAGAGTACAAGGCAACCACATAAACATACAAGCCACCATTTCAACATAAGTGCATATTATGCAGAAATGGATGATTGAAAGCATGACAAGGTCTGTTGGGCCTTGAGCAGTGTTAAGCGAGTGTGCAAGAAAGTAAAACTACTGTTGTAGTGTCACTGTGATAATCCTTGAACAGTTTTTAAAGTGACTCTTTCTTTGGTAGAAAGTAATTCTAGTGAGAACTGTTCACAGTGAGGTCTGTGGATTATTCAGAGTAGCTGGAACACTGTTCATTTTTATTAAGCCCTGCTAGCATCGTGACTCAGGTGAAGCTCTGTGCTGAAATCATTTCAATTCAATTTTCTGAATGGATCCCTCGACTTTTCATCTAGTGCCATCATCAGGTCAGATTCTGTCCAATACTTTGGTTTATGACCAGAAACCTGCAAAAATGTGTGCAGTGTGTAGTGCTAATTAGCAAATGTTACCATGCTAACACACTAAAGCAAGATGGTGAACACGGTAAATGTAATACCTGCTGAACATTTGTCATTGAACATTGTCATTGTCAGTATATTAACATGCTGACGTTAGCATCTAGGTGTATCCTCGTCGTCTTGTGTAAATGTAATTTTTCAACGCTTTAAGGACCACAAACAAAATCCCTGTCACGTTAGTTGTATTGGGGGTGGAGGCAGAAATATCTCACCTGGACATATGAAACAAACCTATGATTAGATTTCACAAAAATCAATATCAGGCAGTTAGTCTGCACTGTCACACTGTCAGCCCACACACCAAAGTGAGCCTTTCTCTGACAATCCATCCATGTTTAAAGTTCACCTATAAAGACTGTCCCAGAGTTTTGCTGAGTGTGGGGACAGCCAGCCCTGTGAGTCCATCAGCTGGTCCTTGAACTGCCACCGGCTGCGGCCTCCTTCTCGGTGGCAACAACACGGCCACTGGGAGGTCTGATTTACAGGACACCCCTCACTGAGTGAATTAGTGACAGTGCTGCTGCTGCTGCGGCGCGCAGTGTCGTAATCACCGTGAAGTCCTCCCTGTCGAAGAGGCATCACTATGAGTCACCCTCTCCTCTCAGCGAGGAGGCCCGGTTGGGTTTGACACCAGGGCCGGTGTGGGTGCAAGGAGACACACAATAAAACCCAAAGAGCTGAGCAGACACAAAAAGGCTGACAGTTTCCAAATCACAGCCAAGTTGCAGAGAAGGGAGGATGTCCTTTGCTTCAATGCATCTTTGATTATCATTGTCAGAGGGATGGATTGCTGGACTGGGAAGGATTTATCCCACATTTCACACCCACAGAGAACAATGCTGCGAAGGCAAAACACTCATCCCATACCCTTTGCAGAAAGGAGGAAGAATACGCAGAAAACAAAACAAAAGGAACACAAAATGTTTACAGGAGGCCTTGGCAGGACGTGAGATACTGTATTCCAGCTTGTAAACATAACCAAAAACCACCTGTCCTTCAGCTGCTTGCTTGACGGGATGGAGTGGTAAATTATGACCGCGTGGATGACATGAGGCACCAGACAACCTGAGGGAACCCGCCTGTCACTGCTCGTGCAAGGTCAACCCCAACCTTTGGCTCTGGTGGACAGCGTCTGTGGGTGTGTGTGTCCACAGGGGGAATGTGTGTGTCTGAGGTGTCAATCCCACGCTCTAGTGGCGATAACTGCATATAGAGTGCTGAGAAGGGACTCTACAACACACTCTTGATTTTTGACATTCCAGTTAATGGTGCGACGCAGTGCCTTACCACACTGTCAAGAATAGAGATGGTGAGTCCCTGCAGAGACTGTGGCATGATGGGTAGATAAACAGAGCTCCGTACACGTGGCATACACTACAATCTGAATGTTACAATTTTAGATTTAGGTTTAATTAAAATAAAGACTTATTAACCACCCAAACTCACCCAACCACCCAATTCCCTTTTGTTTTCACGTCTCACTGTAGATTTCATGGAAGCATTATCACACTTTTGAGTAGAGTATTTTATTAAAATCTAACTATTACATATTATTACAACTAAATTTGAGATGTCTTGCACATCATTTTGTATATGTGTCCTTGTAATTTACCCCTAAATATTTGGAAAACATCTCAAAAAAGTCTCTAAAAGCTTTAATTTAATATTTTCTCTCTCTTTCCCCCTGAATATTTGATGTTGAGGGTGGTGAGAGGGGTGTGTGTGACTGTTCTTTCAATGCCAAAAACCAACATGCTGTTGCTACATACTGTTAGACATACTCTCCAAAAACGATAATTCATTAAATATCAGCAGTAATTACATTACATTTGCTGTAATGCTGCAATTTTCTAACTTCGGGAAAGTCAGTGACTTCGATAACATTCAAAAGTGAAGTGTACCTTCACGCCAGCCATCATTACGTGAGAGCACATATTTCAATTTTCAGTTGATAGCAGCCGCATTTCCCAATAAAATTCCTCCAATGCAATCTGTGCAGATGAGATGAGACACAGAGAGCCCAAAGTGGCTTGCACCTCACTCTGAAATAGAAAAGGAGAGAAAAATGAAGATGGTATGCAGAGATTCAGGTGAGTTGGGCAAAAGAATCCAAAACATCTAAATTAATTCAAATGGAAAATTAATTCACTGCTGTCATACAGACTTCAGCTCTGGATTAAATATGTCTTTAAAATGTTACATAAAGTAGTGGGCTGTAGTCAATTTATCATCTTTTCATTATGAGAGAAACAGTGCGGTGACTCGGGACAGCAGAGAGAGCTCTGATCACATTTCTTGATAGTCTTTTGAGTGTTGGGATGTTTATTAAAGTATTATTTCCCTTATTCTACGTGTCAAGGTTATTCCCGCAACATGCTGTAGGCTGTAAATCCTTTTCCATGATTCAGTAACACAAACATCCTCTTTTTCCAGGATATCTCCAGTCTGTGTGCATGTATCTGTCTTTAATCTCCAGACTAAATCACGTCTGCTCTTCCTATTGCATCATCACTATCCACTGTGTCATGCAGTCACATTAAACCAGATCAGGTCTGTCGTCGTTTTCCGACTCTGCATCCTGTTCTGCTGCCCGCGGAGACGGTGTGATCAATCATTCTTGTTGCACTAGAGTTGTATTGGAAAACCATACGTATCCATTTGAGAACACATCCTCACCACATAAAATCATCCTCCAATACCTTTAAGGCATAGAGGATCGGGTTTGAGATAAGGTTATCATGTTGTTAGTGATGTATGGCTTTACAGGCTGCCAAAGGTGGAATGATAAATTACACTTAATCCCATTAGACTGAGCAGCTTTCTGTTTACTTGCACTTTTTGGTGTTGGAGTTGCCTTTTCTAAGTCGGTGTTTTAGTTTACTTTGCATTCAATGGAAAATTTAAACTCACATTATTTGGTAAACTCCCAGTAAGAGACTCCTGCTGCTGAGACTAGCCAGCATGAAGAAGCAACATCTGAATCATACTATCACAAGAAAATGTGGAGGAAATGTTTTTTTGTTTGTTTTTACAGTAAAACAGATGTTACATTAAATAGTCAAACTTATTCAAGATTGCATCTTTACTCATCTACAATACCACTGGCTTATGTATGTGTTAGCAGTTTGTACAGCACATTTCATACAACATGTCAATGTGCCTTACAGGGTAATAAAAATACAACGGGTTAAAAAGATTTACAGTATGAAAGTGCAAAAATACAGATGCTATATAAGCACTACAAACGATACAAGATGTAAAAGTGAACCAGTACGGTTTTCAATAAGTAAGAATAAAAAGATATAAGAACACAGAAAATACTCCCATATTTAGATGCACAATTAAGTTAAATTAAATCAATTCAAATAAAATAGCTAATCACATAGAAAACCTTGTATTTTGTACCAAGACTCCTCAGGTCTGGCAAGCAAAGGCTGTTAAAAGTTCACGGCTCATGGCAAAGGAGGGTGGTGACTGTGAAACTAGGTCAGTGCCACTCAGGCTGAGTCTGCAGCACATTTTAAGACTTTTTAAACCCCATTTGTTCAGACTGGTATTTTTACAACTTATTACTTCAATAGTTTTATGTTGTTTATACTTTTTTAAAAATCCTTTATGTTTGGCCATTCTCAGTGATTATCTTGCTGTATTATATGTTAAATGTGAAGCACTTTGTTAATTTCTAATTACTGTAGAAAAGATGTTTGCTTACACATAGATTTAACCAGCCAATGACTTTGTGCCATTTAAGACTCTATAGAAGAAAAAAAGACAATTACAAACAACTAAAATCGATATAAAACCTCATCATCACCATCAGAGGTATCTATTTTGAAAGACAAATAAACACGAGTCACACAACAGCATCATGACGCACAGAAAGTTCAGTGTTAATACCTGCACCACAGGTGAGAACTCACATGTAACAGTCACAGTAGAGCCACAGTGAGGGTTATTTCTGAGGCTGTATTTATTGGATTGCACGACTGCATGTTGTTCAGCAGCTATATGTAGTAAAGTATTTACTTACTAATGTCCAATTTGAAATCCGAGGTCCCCATATTGCTCCGTCAGAACTGTCTACCATGAACTTGGACATCAGTAGCTCCAAACAAACAAGCTTTATTGGCTTTTACCAACTCTGCTACTTTCCACTGGGAGCTGGTTAGGCTCCATTTAGAGCCCAGTAAGTATATTACTGTCATGACTGTGGCCTAACCTCTTTGTCTGTAATCAGGTTACACACTGTTCAAACCTGAATGACCTGCACTCTCTCAGCCTCAGCACGCACACACAGGTTCTTCTGAGGGAGGATGTGCTGTTTCTTAGCATGATTTTATAGACATTTTTGTCGGCCAGTAGAACAACAATAGAATGGCCTTTGTCAGAGCTTCATTGCTTTTAGTGACCAAGTGAGGTGATGTTACGTAACTTGCTCTGGAAACTAGATTCTGTCACGCCTATTAATTATTGATACCCAACTAATTTTAACAGATCAACATGAATTATTCACGACTCAACACAAAAGGATGTAACAGTGTTCATATTCTTAGAGTGGCCTTTCCCAGAGTGCATTTCAGGTGACCTTCAATGTACAGTGTGGATGCGTCAGTGCTTCTCTCTTGCAGCGCAGATAAAATGTCTCTCAGAGAAGGATGTCTGGTGCTGTCACAGTGCTGGATTTGAGGTTACATGATGTTTTGGTAGATTACCTGCATCTCCATCATCACAAGTGTATTTCTTTTTCTGTTCTTCTCTTCATATGTTTCTTTGTCCCGATTTACTGAAAACATTTTGACCAAGGGAAGTTCTGTTTCACTCCTCAGTTCCTTAAATTTTACAGAAATCTTTAACTGCCTTTGAAAAAAATGTAAACCCAGTGTAAAAACTCTTGGGATTATGTTGGTCCAATCACTGGACGTCCGTCTTTTGCAAAAGTCAGACCCCTTCAGGAGAAAGTCATCCATGCTCGTCGTTGTTGCTGTTGTTCCTCAACTCTGCGGCAGCCTCTTGCAAAGTCTCAGAGAACCAACATCAGTGCAAATCATTTAAAGTCTTCTAAAAATCCTCTGTTATGGGCTTTTTCCTCTATTTTATAACTTAATATATGGTTTGTTTGTACACTTTATCTTCTTTATTTATGGATTGTTTATATTTAAGGTCTGTTTTATTTCCCTCCAGTCACTCCACTTAACTTCTGTTCTGAAAAGTGCTATATAAAAAAATGTTTGCTTGCTTGTTTTCTCTGTTTTCAAAAAGACATGACACACATTTATAAAGATGTGTAAAACTCACATCATAATGTATTATCCAGCTTATTATCATAATTAGATGTTGTCACGTCTGTTTCACGTCGTTTATATCCTTGCACGCCGTCCTTTCGCCTGTTGGGATGATGAAAGCCACATTTAGTCTCTGTTGCGGCTGAAGTTTCTATAACTCTCTCTGGATAAGCAGAACAGGCAAACCATGAAAACATAAAAAGCACCAAATGTAAAATATTAAACATAAGAAACGATGTCTCTCACCTGTGAGACAATATTGTATCATGATCGTTGGTTCTCTCAATTACAAGCTACATTACTTGAGAACTCAATGGCGGGTGAAGGAGGTTTATGAGATCTGGCATAAGTCCTTCTCTCTGGGGTTCACAGCCGCTGCGAGCATCCTGCCATTTGCAGAGCACTGCCATTGTTCACTTTGGTGTGTGTGAGTGAGTGAGTGTGTGTGTTAGCAGGCTTAGTTTCTACTGGACTGACTTCTCTGACAGAAGGGAGGGAGTGAAGGGAGTGAGAAATCAATAATAAAGGCAGGTTTTGAAGCACTCCATCACCTTTAACCCACACCTGCCCTGACCTAATAGAAATGTTCGTGTATTGGTGTGTGTCGTTGCTCGCAGAGACCTCCAATTTCCGGATGTGACCCCCTCCCCTCCCAGCGTTGCCTGCCATTTGCTTGTCCGTCAGTCAATCACTCATTTCCAATTTGCCGCAACTGACCAGCGTGCTGCGTTTGATTAAGCAGTGGCACCGCTGACATTGCGGATGTAACTTCCTCTCTGATGGGTTTTAGTGGAACAGGTCTCCATTCATCAAACATTCATATTAAGAGAGTCAATCTTAAACCGCTTAAGACATCTTTCATGATAATGCAGTATTCATCAGGAGCCTCTTAGCTCCAAATGGCTCCGGTAAAGGCGGCTTTTTGAGAGCGCTGATTATGAATGATTTGTAGGAACAAGTGGAGAAAACGTATCGCATGCAGAGGGGACATGATCGTTAGTTCTGGAAGAGCAGGCAGGAAAACAAGTAGCTCTCCTCTGCCACCTGGTGGCAGCTCAATGAACTGTGAAAAGCTTCCATGAGGTGTTCAAATATGCAGTCAATAAGGCTACGAATAAAGTTCTCTTTCATGATCTTTGCAAATCACGAAACATTTGAGGAACGTTTCTTTTTACAGTTTCGGTTTGATTTAATCACTAACATCTCTTACGTTTATATTAACATTTTCATTAAAAAATGTTTAAATGTGGCACATTTCTTTAGTTATAATGGCTGGAGGAAACTTATTGTAGATCACCCTTTTGTAAAATGTTTGTTATAAATCGGCTTCAATGCAAAATGAAGTTCACATTTGCTACATTTTTCTAAAAACAATATGATTTAATTAAAATTCTATATAACTTTCAGGTCATCTGGGAAGAAATATATGAATTTACATTCACAATTTACTTACAAAACTTACTTTACAAAAAAGAAAAGTAGCTAGAATTCATTTTTTTGTAATGGCGACATTGAGGATTTGATGCATGCATTCTGGTTTTGTTCTGAGAACCTGCCCACAGATACAAAAGTTGATGTGTACAGAAGTCTGACTGTTGTGGATTTGTGTTTAATACACTTCTATCAAAGCACGAGGCAAAGTATGAAAATAAGTGTGTTTATTTTGATTGTACAGGCTTAAATGTGCCAGTAAAAAGTCCTGGGTAATACAGTGAGTTTGAAATGGAACAGCAGCAACATACTCACAGTGTCATCCTGAAGATCTTGGACCACAAATCAAAAAGATTAGTCTTCATGTGTCAGGTATTTGCATAGATCTATTTAACTATTCATCTTTTCAATCAGCAGATCCCAAGTAAAAACATATAAAACATATATTTGCACTCAAGATAAGAATACACAAAGGCATTAAGTGGCTCATTATGAGTTCCAGGTTTGTGGTTTCAAGTCAGTGCCGTGACACAGCCTCTGGAGAGGAACAAATCTGTATTCTAAGAGGAGGCTGACTGCACCGTCTGGGTCACAGTGTTTCCCAGATAAAGGCCTCTCCACCAGAAGGCATGGTGGGAGCTGGGTTGCTAATGAACCTGAAGGAAAAACACGATGCTGTGCAGATTTGATGGACTTTTGGCCTCATTAAAAACAAAGAGTCTTTACAGAGAAAAAGCCACAAAACAGAAGGATATGTTTCACATTAGGAACCATCACAGAATACAGTACATGGCTCCACAATATCGGCAACTCATCAAAGGAATATCATCATTGTTGTATTTTCTGGGCATTGACTGTTATCTAGTTTAAAATCAAATACACTTACCTGTAATTAGTACCATGAATATGTCGGAAATATGTTTACTACATATGTATCTATCTATATGTTTATGTATCTATCAATGTTTGTGGGTGATTATTCATTATTTGATTGTTATTACATATGCACAAGAATGTACCTGTGGTTCATAATTTCTCACGTCATTACTAGTTAATATGCAGTTATTATTGATCCAAAAAAACAATGACATTAAGTGAGATATTAACAGTCTAGTAATTACCTTTTATTTATTGTGAAAGTATGCTAATCGACCCATGATGTAGGGTGTACCTGTAACAAATTGAGTATCATAAAATAAGAGTAAATAGGACATTTATTATGTCCTTTATGTGCTTGTTTTTAGCTGCACGTTATTATAGAAACAATCATTTTGATAAGGTTCCTTTAAATTTGGTTATTAAAGAGTTGTGAACATGATAAGAACTAAGTAGGACATTTTACAGTTGATACTAATTAGTGCTCTCTGGTACTTTAGTTTAGCTATATATTGTTAGTTACTGACATGCTGATACGATATATATGCAATTAGCTAAATATTGGCTGATGACATCTGCTTGATTTATCTGTCAGGCTCTGTTTTGTTCCAGTAATGGCCTTCAGAATGACTTACTAATTGCTGTACTTTACCATCCTAAAAGAAATCTCCTGTGTAGATTAAGAAGAATTACTGTTCATATGTTTCAAGATTCACAATTGTTTTTGAGGCACTTTATTTTGAAAAATATTTCCCTTGACTAAAGGATATGCAAAATACAAAAGTATTAAAGTTGGAAAGGCTGGTTCTCTCGATGTTTATATTTCATATTTCATTTTCTTTCTTCTCTGTCTTATCACAGTCAGACAGTCACACAGAAGCAGAGGCTTGAACTCACACTTTTGTGCTCGTCTTATAGGTTAGTCTCCGATGGTAAGACAGTGACTTTGATGTACTGCCTCAGTCACTGCGTCTCTAGAGGTCTGTCCAAGATTTACACCAACAACCTAAAGCTCACTCCCCCGGCTGCTCTAACCTTTTGGTTGCTGCCGTCTGTCATTAACTTGCATCATCCTGGTGCATCTGGGTCTTGTCTCTGTGTCACCTCAGAGCTCCACAGTTCGCAGGTGGCTGCGGGGGGGAACTGCAGCCAACACGCTCTGAGGCAAACACTCAGACTGCTCCACGGTGCTGCCACAACAGGACCAGTGGGGCTTCCCGGGGTGTCCTTTATGACTGTGACCGCAACCTTTAAATCCTCCTGCAGTCGTGTAGGAAGACAGACAGAGATCAGGTGCTTGCAGGGTAGGAGAGCGTTAAGGAGATGAAACTTGTTGTCATACGTGTCTTGTTTTCCATCATAAGTGAGGTCAGTATGTCGATGGGATAAGACACAAGGTTTTACACAAGGAAACACATTTTTCTCTCATTAGTGTTGCAAGACAACCCGCAGAAATCTTCTAAAGGTGGACAGGAAGAAAATGTAGACATGGAAGGAGTCACTTCTAAAATCGAGTGATTACACCTGAAAGGAAAAACACGTCTTACAATGTTCTAAATCATCATCATTAATCTGCCATTTTCAATACATTCTCCTTTTTTTACTTGACTTTGCAGCATTTCTGAAGCTGCAGAACGTTTCTCCTAAAGGAAAATGTTTCGGGCCGTTTGCCCTTCTCTGCTGCCGTAGAAAACTGTCCTCCTGAGCAGACATTTCAAAGACCTCCTCTGTGTACCTGGCATGGTTCCTGGGCAGCCACAGCGAGCCTCTTTGGCTCCTCCACTGGAGCAGAAGGAGCAGCAGTGAAACGTCCCACTGTGGCGCCTCAACTTCCTCTTCACATTCAGAAGAAATGGAGAACCCTGCAGGGCAGAGACAGGAAGAGTCAGTCAGCCAGCGTGTCTGGGTCGACACAAGCCAACATTAAATAAAAACAGAAAAGTGAACTCCTTCTGAGAACTCAGGACGTCAAACGGTACTTGATTACGGTCTTATCAAGCGTCCCAGGAGGTAAATTCAACATCAGAGCTGTCACAGGCAGCCTGTTTGATTTGTTGTTGCCTGAAGAGAATTTTGTCCACATTGATTAAATTTGTCAGGATGATGTTAACAGCCCTGAGGCGGCACGCTGGGAGATGCCGGCAACACGCCGACTCAGTCCAACAGATTTTAACATTCCCAGCTGCAAATCATAATTACTAACAAATGTTGTGATTCGTTGAGTTGGCGTCGTACCTTGACATGTTGGGCTTTGACACACACCCACACTGAATAGGCTCCTGGCTCTTCAGGTGTGTATGAAACGCTGTAGGATCCATCACTGTTGTCAACCACTGTCGTCTCCACTGTGCTGAAGGAAAAAGGAAAGAAATCATCTAATTGTTCCTGTTAGAACATCACTGAGGAAATTCATCTGATAATCAATTCCGATGTGCAGGAATTAAATCCTTCTCACAGTTCACACGGCAGAGCAACAAACTATTCTTCAACTGGCAAAGCTTCTTCTTCTTCTGTTGAGTTTTATGGTGTTTGGCATCTGCTGGACTGTCCCTTTTTAATCAGAAGTCAGACAGAAAGTCAGACTTTTTAATGGTCACACGTGAAACACACTGCAAACACACACATGCACATGCAATTGCGTCCCACGATGAAATGTATCCTCTGCCTTTA
>JAVQJD010072125.1:0-13204 GCA_036023655.1 Nannoperca australis | reverse complement strand
ATATATGTATATATATATATATATATATTCAAACATAAACAAAATAGAAATACCTGTAGTAAATAGGATAAGTTATATAAAAATCTTGATATTCAAGTAAAGAAATCACAGTTAAGATTGTTTACATCAGCAAAGTCCAACACTAGATTTCCTATTTGTGTATCTGAAGAAATACAGCTTGTTAGTTCATTATGTAAAACCTTGTATTTCTTAGATTGCATGGATGCATCAAAATATCCTTTCTTATATTTTATTAATGCATTGCAGTAATGCATGTCACTTTCTAAATACATAGTAATCTGAGTGATATACATTCTCATTTTCTTCTTTTTTCATATTCAGTCAATCATCTTTTATCACTTCACTTCAATAGAATTTATGTAATTTTGTTTTTTTTCTTCTTATAGACAAGTCCTGTTTTGATACACTGTTCAACCACGAGGACATGCAGGAAATCATCAGACATTTACCTTTTTGTCACGTTGAAGCACCAGGACAACACGACGGAGCCAAAACTCTGTCTACTACGTCAGTACACAGCCTTTATTACTCTCAGTCTCTTTTTCTACAGCAGTTTGACTCTCACTGTATTTATATTAATATTTCATGCTGTAGTTATAATTTATTATTATTTTTATTTATTATTATTTAATGAGTTTGATAGTTATAAGTGAGTTGATCCCACACCTGCTGGTGGTTATGTTGACTTTCGACCCCTCAGATATACCTACCCTTCCATGGACCAGCTGTCTGAAGCACTGCCTGCTGTCCTTAAACACTTTGGGTAAGACATACCTGAAACTCAGTTTTAATCTTATAGTTAAATACTTTTCAGTTGTCCTTTTTAAAGGTTAGGATCGTTTCAACACGTTTATTCAAACAGCAGTGCCCTAGGGTATATGTCAGTTTTGACCTTTTGACTATGTGGTCATCAGGCTGCGTACTGTGATTGGACTGGGAGTTGGAGCAGGAGCCTACATCCTGGCCAGATTTGCTGTGAGTTCAAATCTCTTCTTTAAATCCCATTTGAACTTGAGACAGACAGAAAGATCTTCATTTGGTTGTACTCAAGCATACGTAAATCAGATTAATGCCAGAGTTAGCGATCAGATCTCCTGATGGGATGACAAAAGCCACTTATATACTTTAATCTTTGTAGTCTCTAACAGCAGCAACGTTACAGAAAGACATGGAAGAGACTGATCAAAGTAAAAGAAAAAGAGTAATAAATGAGAGAACTGCTGAAAAACATTGTTAATGACTTGTTGAAGTCACATCGCTAACTGGTCTTTTGTGTGTGTGTGTGTGTGTGTGTGTGCGTGTGCTTTTGTAGCTGAATCACCCTGAACTGGTGGACGGATTGGTTTTGATCAACATCAACCCCAGCGCTGATGGACTAATTGATAGTTTTGCAAACAAGGTCAGCAATGTGCAATGTGTGTGTGTTGATCATCCTGTATAGGATCAACTTCTATTTAAAATATTATGTTACTTTCAATCTATGCAACCGCTTGTAATAATATATATTAAGATAGACATTTTTATTAGATAGATGGATATTGATATAGTATTTATTCCAGTTTTACCACAAGAAGAGTAGTGAGAGTTGAGATTGTTTTTGTGATTGATTCTCCTTTTGATGATTATTTTTAACGAGCCTAACTTAAATATATTATAGGCTATTATCTGAATGCAGCTAAATGCAACTGTGTGTGTTATAGATCACTGAATGGACCCATACTCTCCCGGACACAGTCATCACACACTTGTTTGGAAAGGTAATCTACTCTACTTGAGTTACCATGACAACAAAAGTAGAAACATGCTTTTAAAAAACACATTGTCTTACACATTGGATACAGAATATCACTGTTGTACTTTCAAACTGATTTTTCAGGATGAGATCCAGAACAACCATGACCTCATAGCTACATACCGTCACCACATCACAGCAACGATGAACCAGTCCAACGTGAATCAGTTCTTCCGCTCCTACAACAACCGCAACGTTCTGGAGGTGGAAAGGCCGGTTCCTGGAGGACACATCAATGCCAGGACCCTCAAGTTAGTACAACCATTAACCCTTAAAGAGGGTAAATCGGGGTGTTAAAAATAAATTGTCCTTGTTCATGGTAGAAATTGTATTGTTTTGCTACATTTGAAGTGTTATAAGAATAAAAGCTAGTTAAATATGTGGTCGGTTTGTGATTAAGACAGCTGAACTTACGCTACACTAAGAGGTGGTTACTCACTCTGGTTGTGTTTATGACCAATATGTCAGTCATTACTGCAGCAGGCTCTGTCAATCCTCACTATTCGTCTTAATATTTCTGCCTGTCTGTTGGTTTACAGGTGCTCCACTCTGCTGGTTGTAGGAGATAATTCTCCAGCTGTGGAGGCTGTGGTCGAATGCAACTCTAAACTCAACCCCACAAAGACCACACTGCTCAAGGTAACCAAACAATCAATTAATTCAAAAATGAAACAACAAACCCCCCCAACAATGTCCATATAATAATTGATATCATTCTAATGTGATGTGTATTTAGAGAACGTGTCTGTGAGACAAGCTTGGACAACATATAGTCAAGGCTGCAAACCTTTGAAGAACGAAGAGTGATGTGATCAAATATCAACTCCGTAAAACAGCTTTACCTTGTAATTAGTCCATTAACCTGACACCAGGTAAAGGTTTTACCGTAGATTGAAGTCTACACCTGACCTTTGTACTTTGCTCTTCTTCTAGATGGCGGACTGTGGAGGACTTCCTCATGTAGATCAGGTACGGTGTTGTGTTTTATCAACTACTCGTGTAGAATCTGCACTCCTGATTGGTTGGAAATGTATTAACTTCTTTTTTTATCTCTTTCTCCACAGCCAGCCAAAGTGATTGAAGCCCTTAAATATTTCATCCAGGGCATGGGATACTGTAAGTCACTACTACTTAACTCTAAACTATTTTATTCTTAAATTGGATCTATTTCATCTCAGAGATCAGCACTGAAATGTCTCTGCAGGTGCCACTCTTTGTTCAGTTTTAGCAGCTCCTCATGATAGCTACTCAAATCTTCTTCTTTTTATGTGAATTTACTGTAGATTTAATCAATCTTGTACAATATCATCTGGCAAAACATTGATTTATGTATGTGAAATAAAATTTGTATTAATATGAAACAGTGAAATCCAGAATAAACTCTAACGAACACTGAAGGCAATAGCACAAACCTATCTCTCCTCTTTCTCCAGTGTCCAGTTCCAGCATGACCAGACTGCGGTCACGGACAACCTCCAGCTCCAGCATCACATCCTTCGATGGCTCCCGGAGCCGCGCACACACTGACTTGCAGCGTGGCCGAACACACTCGCAAGGCACAGAGGAGAAGCGTGGCCGCTCGCACACTGATGTCACCATGGATAGTATTTCCAACAGCAATGTGGAGCAGACCATCTCAAAGTCCACTCAAGTGGCATGCTAGAGTGCACTTTGCCCTAAATCCTGTGCACTTAAATCAAATCATACCTCATTATATCCACTCAGACACAGTAGCTTCCCTCCTCCTTAACTTCATCTTTCCATCTCCACCATTCATCAGTCTGTCATGCCCTTTCATTTGCACTATCTCTAGCTGAAATAGGTCATACCTCCATGTGACTTTGCTCCATCCCCCTGTATCCTCTCTAATGCTCCTTATTCCTTTGCATTCTTCCTCCATCCAACCGTTTCCTCCTCTCTCTGTATCCTGTCCTGAACTATACTGTATGCGTCTACCTCTGTATCCTTCTTTTCCTCCCTTTGACGTTGATCTTCTCTGATATTTGTCTTGACATACATTACATGAAGAAGTCATGGAAGCTGAAATGTATTCCTTGAAGAGTTAAGAAGAAGCTATCATGTGTTTTTGTAAAACTCAGGGTGTATTAATGTATAATTGTATAATGTATTGACGTATAATTAAGATATAAAGATACAGTATTTACCTTGTGCAAAAACTGGGTGTTCATAACTATAGGAATGTGTATTGATCATATGCAGCTGCGACAGCTGCGTGTTATTAAGTGCAGGAGTTTGTTATGGACATACATTTTAGATCACAAAATGTCTTAAACTTGCTTTGGGAATTTTGGGTAAAATAGTCAATATTATTACTGTAAAGACATGTTACATTCCATCATTAAAACCGATGACTTCATGTAAGTATCACTTGTGCTATCATTGATTAAACATTTTACTGTAAATAATCATCCTTCTGGCTCTCATTTATCCTAACTATAGATGAAAAGTATGTCCACCCTCACAGCTAAAATGTATCTCTATATAAGTGATACCAGTTGAAGACAGACTGCCTTGTACTTCAAAATGCTCAACATGTTACATTAAAGGAAAATACACAGATTCTACAAATCAAATGCAACTACATATGTAAAAAAAAAAGTTGTACGTGGCTTTTTGTGGCTTAAATTCTGATAAATTGCCTCAAGTGAATTGCACTTGAGTCAGCCTCGGTTGGGCCTGAAGACTACAAGTTTGAAAATTAAATAAAAATGTTTGGAGCGTGAAGTTAAAAAGAAGTGAGTTTACAAGACCTCTGTAGCACACTCCTCTTTACTCAGCATAACACACCTGAATCTCTGATCTCTGTCGGCGGTTGCATTGTGGGTAATATAGGTGCCAGGTTTTGACAAGAAAGAAGAATGTGTGGAATAAAAAAAGTCAGTGTCTCTTTAGCATCGATTTTGATCCCTATTTTCTTTTTAAATAAAACTGCCCATCATGAATCCAACCAATTATATGTGTAATGGTAAATCGGTGGAGTGCTCTTTTAAGTGAAAAAGATGACATTTGAGATTAAAGTTGGCGAGATACAGGCATTATTTCAGATAGTATTTCTATCAGGAGCAGCAACCCAAACACAAGTAAATGTACCAGAAACTTTTAGTACTGTGTTGAAGAGAAAAGGGTAGTCTACTAATGTTGTCACATCAGTCTTTATATGTGTCATGTCAAAGGTTAATGTTGTCCATCAACATTGTTTTTGTCTCTTTTCTAGGATTTAATTCACCACTTACACACACCAATTACTGCTGCTGTGATAAGAAAACCAGCTCAGTCATGATGGTGAAGGCTTTTCTACAGTTTCTTTGACATCACAAATGATGATATGTGCATGTTCTAAATCACATTAGATTGTATAAATCCTAAATACATTAATGTTCATTAATTCATTTTGCAAAGATAGTGTAATTTATAAACATTCTCTGATGGCATTATAGGCTGACCATAGTGTACCTCTCCAAACTGTCCACTAGATGGAGCGCTATAACCTCTTCAAGTGGTCAAATGATGTAGCCAACATTCAAGCCATACTATACTCTTCTATGTACAGATTGCTTTGACAACTTAATTCAAATCACACAGAAATTGAATTTATGCCCAGCTTGGTTTTTAATATTCCTCATCTGGCACTTTTTAATATCTTTTATGGTGTTATATTTGTCCTTGTCCCCAGAGGGCTGGATTAAAGCGCATTGTGTAATAGTTTGTTTCAAATCCTTGTTTTTCTTATCCTTGCTCTTGGTCCCTGATATACACATCCACCTACCATGAGAGATTCATTAATTTGGTTGTGGTTTTGTTTACTAATTCTGATCCTGTTTAAGCTATTTAAGTACTTTTCTTTGTTTAAAACACATCTTATTCTGTGCCAAGCATGTGTCAATAACATATATATATATATATAACAAAAAAAATAATTTGCAAGTCTTTGGCAAATAAAGATGGGAGCATTGAATAAAATTCTAAATATGTGAAAACAGGAATCATTCCAATTGATTTCCATACTATAAACATGCTTCCTCTTTTTTAAATTTCTTATTTCCCCCTGCAAAACAACTTCTGTGACCACAACACCAACCTCTCTACCTGCAGTGTACAGGGGGCTTTTACTGCAATTGGCTAAAGGTTGATTTACCTGTTCCTTTCTCTCACATACTGTTTAATTACATAGGACAGATTCATTTTACGCTTAACATAATAGGTTTCGCCTAAGAGCTGCCAAGCTGTGTGACTGCCAAATTTGTAAATGTGGGGTGTACTGGTGGCCCAGCGAATACCATGTAAGTATGACGTCATGAGTTTTAATCCACCTAAGTGTGACTCTCTGTCGCGCCACAGTTTTCATCACTCTTCTGTTTGGATAAAAATAATCTTTGAATTTAGTGTGTGCCTGCATTTGTGTGTGTATGGATATTAGCTGCGTGCAATGAATGCACTGTATGTGTAAGTGGGACTGAGTGTAGGCCCGTCAGTAGATGGATTGTTTTGGGCTGTGACTGCGAAACAGTGGAGACACACAGATCCAAGACAGCATAATGGCAGCCAGCATCAAAGTCACAATAATTTTGTTTCTTTGTGTGTGTGTGTGAGTGTGTGTTCGGGGTGCATCTTTATTTCAAAGCTTCTTTTGTTTGGCTTACATTATGATGCCATGATGAATAATGTATGACAGAAACCTCTGAAGATTTAATTTAAACATGAGACATCAGCTCCAGCCCGACTGTGGGTTCTTACATGTATGTTCGGTTTCCTTTTATTTCACTAAGCTTTGGTGCATTTGGGTTGCTTCACAAAAACACTAAATCTTGCACATTTCCATACACGTTGGTGGACGTTTGTGACTCATCCTATAGAGTGGATCTGACAGCTGATTACTGGCCCGGAGTTGGGCTGACAAAGTGGAGAGCGATTCAGTTTCAGCTTCACTCAGCAACATATTACACAGAGAGATAATGACTATCTAATAATTAGCCCCCCCCCACTACTAGATCACTAACTGCAACTCAGTTTACACAACTTTGTATCCAACTCCATCACCAGTGAGGTGAAAAGCCATAATTGTAGACAAAGAAATTGGTAGTTTGACAGTGGCAATGCCAGTTTCACTTTCACACCGTGCAGTCTGTTGTGGAAGAACACTACTCTGACAGCCCATACAAAATCATACACACACCTAAAAAAAATGTATCAAATAAATCTATACTTCAGTATGTGTTTTTAAGGGGCTTACCATCAATGTTTGGATTCATTGTATGTTTAATTTGCAATGTTTATATCTGATATACCATATAATATGATCACATAGTGCTTTTAATGTGTTTTCTCTTGCTACTGCATGCTATTTAGTTGTGTAAGCCCATGTGGGCTGAAGGGCATTCATTTCAATTCTAGTTTGTTATGCAATTGTTGTTCTTTTTCAATTCGTGTCTTCTATATCTGAAAAATGTTATGGAATACAGTTTTGTCTGTTTTGTATTTTGTACTGTAATTTCCATGATTTGACAGATTCATAAATTGAACCTTACATTTCTGACTGTTGGATCTTTCAGTTGTGGACCCCTAAAACTTAAACATAACAACACATGTTCATACATTCAGAAAAGCATTATTCCCTGTTTAACCACTATGACGAGCCTTAACACAGTCATCAATTTGATTACATACTGTACACAGTAAAATAATGACTTTGTGTAAACTGAGATTATACTTTACCTTAAATCATATCGTATCATACAAGTAGGCTAAATGCCTCATACAGGACGAGACACACGGAGGATATTGTGAAATTGAGGACCTTACATGAAACCATTCGGGGGACCCTTGCAGTGAGCTACTGGACACGTAGGGCCCCTCTCCTCCTGTCAGTGAGCCCCGCCAGCTGCAGCCATGTTGAAAGAGCTCCGGCTCCGGTAACAGCAGCAGCAGCAGTGCTAGCAGCTAGCGTCAGTGGACACCGACTACCGGGCACGGCGCTGTTGTGGACAAAAACAGACAGGGAGAGGGACTCATAACGGAGAGGTACAGCTCTGCCAACAAGCCAGCTCTGATATCACCGGGCATACATTTATACAATTAAGTTACTGAGTGGAAAAGGGGGCTGGCTACGGAGAGTAGTTGCGGTCGGGCTCCAGGTTTAAAGCGGGTGAGTATTGATCCCTCTGGGGGGCGGATTAAATGGGAATAGCCCACCTTTAGCCGAGTTAGCTTAGCATTAAAGGGGGTAACACACAGACAATGGGGTTAAGGCAAAAGCAATACGCGAGGGGGGTGTTTTTAGGAGCTGGTCTTAGGATTTATGGCAAAATATCGGGGACTGGATGATGTGAAATCCTGGTCGTTTTGACAACGCGAAGTCATTTGTATTCCTAACAGACAGAGAGTGGTGCAGTGGCCGAAACCACCCCTCTCTGTTTCTCCGGTTAGGTGCAAAGGTCTAAGCCAAGGAGGATTTCTGTCATGCAGAGCAACAACGCTGTGGCTTAACATCTGTTTTCATATAAATAACGAGTTGCTCAGACTCAGACTTATTGTTGCAAGCACCGGCTGAGAGACAAAAGGAGGAGGCAGTTCTTACTTAATCTGTGCGTCTCAATTGTTTTGGGCTGCTTGCTGCCTTGTCAACCACAATATTGTACACTTAACGCTGTGGTAGGCCGAGTGAAATGTATTAACAGTTGAAACTGGCCTGGGTTTTAGGACAACAAATCATTCTTTTATCATGCTTGTTGGGATAAAAACTAATATATTTGGTGAAATGCTAAAATGTACAGAACTAAACAGCCTGGTGCCCATCAGCCCTGTGGATGTGATTTGTCTGTTTTTGTTTTGGGAGTCCAAGCTGCCCTGTCATGTCTCCTACAGATTTCTGTTTTCCTGCCTTTTTCCCCCCCATCTTGTTTCCTGCCTTTATGTGACGGTTGCCCTGCCCTGATCAAATCCCTGTACACATCCCCTAGCAGCCATACTGGAGGGTCAAGACCCAAAAGAGTATCCTCAGTTATTTTGAAAACATTTTACATAGAAAGCTGAAGATCTATTTGAGTCTTTTATACTTGAATTAGCTCACTGGTTAGTAAATAAAATCAAAATGTGATGACATTTTACTAATGACTGCATCTACTTCCCACTGTCCCTGATAAAGGGATATGGCAGCATTTTATGTTGGTGAATTATCAATAAATTTCACTTCCTTGCATTTACACAAAGTCCCTTCCCCTTCCAATGAATGGATAGAAGCTGTGACTTCAGTGTAAATGTCATTGAAAGTCTAGTTAATGTTGTCCAGTTAGTGCTGTGATTCATGGCTTTTTTTCCGGTCTTGTACGCAGATCTACAGTCAAATATATGAAAACCTGACATGTGCATGTCAGTCATTTTGTACCACCTGTCTTAATATGTTTGATTCAAATTGAAAGTCCTGATTAATGTACATGAAGACTCTTGCTTAAATTGTAAGTATAAATCATATATTGTTATATTCTTGTTATTCATACAAGAGATGAGCAGGAGGGTTTGCACTCTGCTGGGGTTTTGTTTCTCCTCTGCTTGTCTTTCCCCCTAAGCCTCCTCTCTCATTACTTCCACTAATCCGAAGAGGCAGGGATGGGGAAAGCAACACTGACAATGTTAGATCGATCTCTGCACCTGTCTGTTTTCAGTCAGGAAGAGATAAAGCTGGGAGAGAGAGAGAGTAGTGGACAAGATGAGAAGCGAAGGGAGAAGTAGTGGGAGGGCAATTCCAAACGAGAACTTAGGAGAAGGAGGCAGCTGAAATGAGACTCAGCCCCCAGGTGTGTCAGTCCAAAACAATCAGTGGGCGGGTGTTTTCCCTCTCCTATAAGTGACAGCGTACTGTACAACTAGGAAGTGGAGAGACAGAACAGGAATATATACAGGCGTCTCTGACTTAGCGGAGGTTCAGTCCTCTCTGTGCCGACTGCCAACATGCAGTTCTGGGATTTCCTGGGCTGCACCAATGGAGGTATGAGCGTGTGTAGTCATGCTGATGGCTCGGGGAGTGTGTACGGCTGTGATTGGACTGGTGTATGGCCGGGTGCTCTGTGCTAGGAAGGTAGCGAGGGTCTGGCAGGCTGAGGGCTGGAAAGGAATTTGTGCCGCTCAATGCTGTGCAAGCAGTTGCATGTGAAAACCCTCACACACAGGTAGAGTGTGGAGCATAAATAAGGACGCTGAAGGCTCGGATACAATGTCTGTCAGCCTGCTCGGTTTTCCTTTTGATAAGCCCGGCTGGCTGCTTCTGACACCACATTTGACAAATGAATAAATTAGCACAAATGAAGTGATTCGTCTTTCTGTTCATCTAAACCTGCATTCACACAAGCAAAGCCTATATATTTTTAACCCTCATATGCAGCTTATATTTGATTGTCTATTTGTTTTTTACCGCACAAACAAACTGCATGGAATGCGATCTTCTTGACTATTTTAGGGCAGCCATGTCTGGTCAGACCTGTACAACAAAGGGTTAAACATCAGATTTCTGTTCTTGTATAAATGCAGCTAAACAACCTCAGGCCACAGCTATCAAATGTCACTTTTTTTGTCCCTAGGGCTATACATAGGTGTGCAACTGAACTGGCAGCCGTGTTTGAGGTGGGTAAGACATAATTAAATGAAATGTAGCAAACCCTCATATATGCCTATGCAGTTGAATACAGATGGTCCTCAGACTTATAGATGTGTGTTTGTATCTGTAATAGTTAGTATATAAAAACACACGCACCCTCTTAATCTAAAAAGGATGTAAAACTCTTATAAAGTCAGTTAAGTTGTGCTGTCTCGTGTCCTGCCTCTCATGTTATTGTGCGGTATTGAATTCCAGGACAGTTATACCTCAACACCCATCCTGTGCCCCGGGCCATGTTTTCTGTTATTGCACTAATAACTAAGATACCTGATGGGTTGTGTCATATTCACCCCACTTATAAAGAACAGCACAGTTAATGCAGATTCAGTAAATATCTAAGTGATATGAAGTGAAGTTTGTTGGTGGAGCTATGGTTGTCATATTTTGGGTACAGTGCAGCAGCAGGTTTTTCTGTTTAGACCTATAAAAGTATGATTGGAAAGACGTGCTCCTGTTGTGTCATCATCAGTTTTCCCTAGTTTGCATCCATAGCTTGCAGTTTTGTTTAACTCATTCCACGTTGTCGGCAGCACCCACTGTCATATGTTAAATTACTTGTATTACTCATCAAAGTATACATTTGCACATGTTTTTGTGACAGATTTGACACTTCCCCCTATATCTGAAATTACCTTTAGGCTGGGCAATATGAAAACAATCAATATCGCAATAATTGGAACACCTCCTTCTAAAATCTGGATGTAGCACAACATCTGTTTGGGTATGGGAAATCACATGTCAGGTTGTCTAGTTGATATTCAAACACTGGACTGCAGGGTGATGGGAAGTCAAACGGAGCATTTCAGTATGGGAGAAATCTGACTTAGAAAGATTTACATGATTCAAATTAGGAGAAAAAGATCCCATGATACAGTTTACAATGATAGGCAGTAATTGATAAATATCAATATTGTCCAGATCTAATCTCCCTTTTCTTCCATAATATTTTAGTCTGTCAGTAAGACAAACACATTTATTTACCTTACATTTGATGTAACTTTGCATTTACTGCAGAAATCCATCTAAAAGTTGTGATTAAGTAGCTGTCAAATATATACACACACACACACACACACACACACACACACACAGACACTCACACACACACTCTCACACACACACACACACACACACACACACACACACACGGTGCAAATAAACAACACTGCAACACTGGACTCATCAAATTTGACTAATGTTGCAGTAAAAGTGTATAAGTATATTGCACCTCAAGTGTTTTGAAAGTAGGAACAGATACATTAATCCATGGCTTGACAGCTCTGGCTGTAAATTATAATATCACAGTTTGAATATTTTTTTCTTTTCATACCTCAATATTTTTTGTATCTGACAGAAGACTTACATTGAGAGGACTTTATGTGAAAACATACAGCAAAATGCCAAAAACATGGGTGTGTTATCTCAAAATTCTTCATTCTCAGTTCTTCTGTGGGACCCCAGTAGTTTGCATCAGTGTATTTGTGAAATCTTTTAAGGTTAACTTTGGTGCAGTGCACTGAATGCTGAGGTAGAGCCATAAAACACCTTGTTAAAAGAGGCCTATTTGTGTAAAAAAAGAAAGTGAAACTATAAATCTTTATTCAAGAAAAAACATCCAAAATATGAGGCTGCAGTCATGCCCTGTAAAACTGTTGACTTTATTTAAATTCCAAAACATTTACTCTTCAAAAAATGTCACTCACAAATGAATGATGTTGTCAATTTTTATGTATCAAAGAGCAATGTAAAAACATTCAGGAAGTCCTTTAGATGAATATCAAGTAAAAAAATCTCTCAATGGGTTTGACAGTTCTTTAGAAGACTTGTAGTTCTTAAAATAAAAATGATTGTTAGTTGAATTCATCTAATGTTATATTGCATCAAAATATAGATACAGTAGATTCAATTAGAAGAAGAGCGTGTGGTTCATTGTATTTATTGTTAGGAGGAAAATAATTGACGATAGTGAGTGGTAATGGGCTGACCGGATGTGAGGCATGTTAAAGACTTTAGAAAGGATTTGTACTGCTGAACTGTCTGAATTGATAGAGGAACACTGGAAAATGTAGTAGTCTATTATGTTTGAGCATCATTGGCAAACCGTGTAACAAATTGAGCGTGCAACTTCAATTGATTATGTGTGCACAAGCAAATGAACCCAGAGGATGTCATCTCCTGGGTTATACTGTAGCTGGCTTTAAAAGGTTATTAACACATGTGTTCCATCAGACAACATGTGAAAATGTTGTAGTTGTCAGCACTTCCGCCAAACATAAAAAATATAGATGTAAAAAAAGGCACTGGGGTCAATTAGACCATTCTCTGTCTTACTTCCCTATCTCTGCAGTAGTCCCGATACTACAATAAAGTTTTTATAGCTGCTACTTACCACGACTGCTACCTCATTAAAGCTGTAGCTGCTGCTGTGGTGACTTTATTCTGCTCTGTGATGTTTTACTCAGTCCTGTGCCACTCCACTCTGTTGTGCTCTGTTCTGACAGGCTGATCAGTGCAGAGGAGCCGCAAAAGGCTGTTGTTGTTTTCTTGATGAGAATGGAGTTGTGCAATGCCCTTAGCGTGGTGTCAACTGTAGCGTAGCCTCTGTGGTTTATAGCCAGAGGCAGTAGTTTGTGTGTGTGTGTGTGTGTGTGTGTGTGTGTGTGTGTGTGTGTGTGTGTGTGTGTGTGTGTGTGTGTGTGTGTGTGTGTGTGTGTGTGTGTGTG
>JAVQJD010072121.1:0-79522 GCA_036023655.1 Nannoperca australis | reverse complement strand
TGTATCTCACTGAAATATTTCTCTTTAGGCGATTGTGTCTTATATTAAGTGTGATAAGATAATTTGACTAGAAATTAGAAAAATACACTTGGTAAGATTTTGAGTTTTTGCAGTGTATTGTTTAGAAAAGCGTAGTCTTAAATGGCCACCAGCCACAATAAAGCGCTGCCACATCTGTAAATTTTTAAATGAGATGAAACGTTGTGTATTCAGAAAGAGGGGTGGATGCTATGTTACTGGTCTCTAAAACCTAATGTAATGTGATGGGTGTGTTAAGTAACAAAAATACTTATAAAATCATCATATTAGGATGAGGATTTTCTTTTTCTTCTCTTTCTTCTTTATTTTTTTCAGAATCATGCATTTGAGCACACTTCCGTTATTAACTCGTTAACTCTTAGATGTTTAAAACCGAAACCTGATAACCTCTAAGATATCAGAAGAAGGAAAAAAAGCAAACCAGCCATAAAACATTCTATTATTATGTTTTAACTTACCAACATGCTCATCTGTAATCCGTACTGTAGGAAGACCTTTTATTTTATCCCTATCAGCAGGTGGGGGTCCCGTGTTTTCAAACTGGTTTAATAACTAAAGACAAGAGAAAAAAAGATAAGAAAACAAATGACATGAAATACATGTTGTATGCATTTTAAAGTATACACTGCTTATTTTCTTATAGAACATGAAAATATTTAATCCAAAAGATAAAAATCAAAACCTACTCTTTTTGAATAGGCACAGTATCATTTTAAACACACTCAATGGTTTCCCAAAAATACCTGAGTTATGATTGCATCTAGTCCATTAGCACCCCAGGCATAATCCATAGGATTCGAGTGAAGAACACCCCTTTAAAAACAGAATTAAAGACAACAGTGAAGAGACACCTAGCACATTTTGTTTTCTGGTTAAATATAACTGTGTTCTAGAGACTTACCAGGGTCCAACACCAATATTTGGCATTGCAGTAGGTGCAATTATTCCATTCACTAGCTGCTGAATGATTCTACAAAAGAGAACAGCTATGTTACAGATGCATGAGAAATGAAACTGGTTTCCAAGTGTTAAAATGTACTGCTATTAAGGTAGTCTGAAATTAAGTTCAAGCACGACTGGGACTTCAGTCCTATGAGTCCAAAACTGTGTTCCTTACCCCTCTAAAGTGGGAACTCCCTCGTGCCTCCCTGCTTGTCGTCTTGAACCATGACGACTTCTTGGTTGCCTGGCACCATATCGTTGCCGGGATGTCGTTTCCCTTTCCCGCCTATTTTCGGCATCCCGGTTGTCCTCTGTTCCCAGTCCAGCCCCGAAGTCAAAGCGATCGTCAAAGACACCCAGGGCAAACTGACCGTAGCCGGAAGGGAATGTAAACAAGTGCTGGTCCGCATTCTGGGAGAAGAAAAGATGAAAGCACACAGAAAAACCTGGGTAATGTAATCTTAATGGTAGAAACCAGTGAGACTTTGTGATCTCTATACATGTCCACAACTATTTATGGTCAAAACAACACACCCGACGCATTGGGAGTCTTGTTGACGATCATATCAAATTTCAACCCAATGGAAGTGCATGAGTGCTGACACACAGAGTTTCCCTGTTTACTGAGGTGACAGTATCACCACAGCAATTACATAAAATACAAATCAAGCTAAGAATATTACTCATATTTGGGCAAAGTTACTACAGCCCAATCAATTTATATAACTATTTAGAGCGAGACAGTGTGCGGTCACAAAAACGTCAATGGAAACCCCAAGATGACTTCCATCATATGAAAATCCTGACAATATTATGCAACAGTGTAGTAGGACAAATAGAGGTTGTGTAGAAAAGAATAGGTTAGAAACCTCAAATGGTTGCTGGTTCTGGGGCCCACTAGAGATGGTAGACATGGAGCCATTGTCAGCACTAAACAGGGGACAAATAGTTGACAAAGTTATGTCTCGTCTTAATAATATTCAAAGAACATTTTTCTCCACCATTCAACTTCAACAGTTACGATGTCATGTTTTTCTGTGTTCTATTTTTTTCTCTTATCCTCGACCCTTCACCTTCTGATTTCACATGGGAAGTGTAGCCCGAAGCTTAACTATCACCCTGAAATACTATGAGAATATTAGAGAAAAAATATAAAAAGGATAATAATACAACATTAAGCTGACCAAGAAAAAGATAGCAATCAAACCCAATATTGTTGAGTTGTGCCCAAAATCTGTATTAGAGTATTAGATTCAATTAGAGTTTTTCAGGGTGCTTTTATCCTAAATGACACCTATTGTCTGTTGGTGAGGGGCATAACTGTCAGGAATGATGGAAAAACATATTAAGATAAGGTAAAAAAAACAACAACACAGAGTTTTACACAGAATATTTAAATAATTTCATTATCCATAAAAATGGTAGTAATCCTTGATTAATGTACACTTTATACACACCTTCTTTCCTCCAGCAGTTCCTCAATAAACCCTGAATCACATCTTGGACATGTGTACTCCTGTAAACAAACAAAAAGTAGGACAAGCCAACACATTAGACTCATCTCAACTATCTATTTTACCAACAGTCGCTGACATTCAAATACATGACTTCTCTTTTTTTTTTTTTAAACATTACTTGCATAAACACTACAGCTACACTATAAGTGTGTATCAGTGTGAGGCAAGTATAAACTGGACAGTGAAATAAAGAAGAAAGAAGATTGTAATCTTTTTCATATTCTTCTACCAGACACAAGAGGATGCTGAGGAGACTGATGCAAGCAAGCCTTGCCACCCCATCCTGTTGGGACACCGTTTAAAGTGTCCCTTCAGCACACACTCAGGACAATTGAGAGGACCAAGGTCTCTTCCCCCTCCATTCAGGACAACTACCAATGAACTTCATTTTATTCCACTACCTGGAGTAAAAAGCCTCCAGGTAGTGGATACTACAGCATGAAGCCCAACACCACCAGAATGAGCAGCAGCGCCTTTCTGCTGCTTAACACCTCACAGCAATCTGATATTCAACACACATTTAGTTAATATAAAACACACACACACACACACATAAATCGTGTCTCCTTACATCATTCCTACACCTTATACATGGATATTTAAATGTTTTTGTCAGTGTTTTTTATGTATTGCTGTTTTTTACTATCACAATCATGAGGGAAACAATAGGTCATTCAGCTCCATTTTCTATCGTTGAAGTGACAAAATAAAGTTGAACTTAAACTAATACACAGGCTATTTAAAACAAGAAAACCGCGGCTGCACAGCTGTATGAGGTGTTAATGCGACCACAGGTCATTACCAGCAACCTACAGAAACATGTGGCTGATCGTTTACATTGTGAAGGGCACATTTACAGGTCTATGACAGATCATTCTAGCCTGTGACAGGCATGTCACTTGTGTACCCTACTGAATGGCAAAACAAGAAAAGGACGCAATGGCATTGTTGCCGCTGGTTCATTTACATAAGTGATTAGTAACAATATAGTAGATAAAGTTCTATGGTACACTTGTGTTAACAGCGTTTCATTAATAAAACAAACACCTGCACTCGATAATTAAACGCGAATACAGTGTTACAGTAAACCTAACGTTATTGCTAGTCAATGTAGCTAACTGTTAGGCTAATATGCCTCGTAAATCCACCGTTAAACAAATGTATCCCGCAAAACGTTGCTACAAATTATGCAAGAAAAGTAGCAGTATCCTGAGTGTAATGACTAAGCAGTTTGTGTTTGTATGCGTATGGATCCACCACTTAGATAACAACCTAACTAACACTGGGTAGCGTTAGCAAGATAAACGGGACCTCCTAGGCGCCAGCTAATACTGTTAGCATGCTAACTGCTGGCCCCGTCGCTACAACGGTTTCTACTAAAGTAACAACAACACTACTGTGTTTTTTATTTGTCCATTTGTCTCTATATTTAATTTCTGTCTATGGTACTTACGGGAAGCCGAGGACTAATCTCTGCTGAACATCTGTGACAGAAGAACCGGCTGGGCCATGGAGGAGCTTCAGCCATCTTTAGCCACTAAAGGTAGAGAGGGGGAAGGACTACGGAGCACCGAAAAGGTCAATGTTAACCTCCTAGAAAATGCAACGACCATGTGATTGAAATGACTGCACTGCATCGTAGATACATAAAAAAATATAGTATATGAAAAACGTAATGTCCACCATGACTAGAAACATTTTTTCAAGTAGAACATTACTAGATGTATGAGACAAAGGCTATTATTAATCACTATATTTATTACATTAATGTGGACTTTTTAAGTGGATTATATTAAAATAATTCATTGTTTCACAATAGGTGTAAACATAATGAATATTTATAACAATTCTTATTATACTGTAAAGAGTTAAATTATCAACTTGTCTGCATTTGTCACAAAAAATTGTGTGTCTTATAAAGTATAGCCACATGGTGGTGCTTTTGTGTATCAAGTGTTAAAGAGTGTCACTGTATTTCACATTGTAGCCATGGACTGATACAATACGCTCTTGGTAAGTTTCCATTGGTAAAATCGGCAGTAAGTTATTATATGGTGGGGAAACCAGGTTATGGTGTCTTTAATTCATAATCACATGCCAAAGTGATTTATTATTATTATTATTATTATTATTATTATTTAAATTCTTTCTGTATATATCTATGCTCTTGTTGGCACCCACGCACCAAAACAAATTCCTTGTATGTGTAAACCGATTTGGCAATACATCTGGTTCTGATTCTAAAATCCTCTAAAAAACAATAGTGGTTAAAATAATACCCCCAGCAAACCTGTATCATTTATCACCACACTGTGTCTCCACTGAACTCATGACTTGTCCCTGCAGGTTTAGGGCCCCCTGCTCTCCCTGTTCACATGAAAACCAGAGATGTGTTTTTGCAATCTGGCATTGAACTGGATTTATTTTGACACATTTTACTTTTCCATTGGGTTCCTGTCAACCACCCATTGAGCCCAACAAGCATACTTTAAGTTTTTTAAAGATGTGTAGCATCTGTTTTTTGAGGGACACGTCTTGTCAAAGGTGGAATTATATTTTGTCCTTGAATATTTGACAGTTGTTGGAGATATCATCAAGTGTCAAATCTGAGACATAAATAAGTAGTTTCTCATGGGAAAGACATTGTCTCATTTTATGTGGACACAGCCAAATTCTTGTTGGCGGCAGTCTGTCGGCACTGAGATAGCAGTGAAGGTCTCTCGGACATCATTTAGTTGCATAAGAACTGGAGGGGAAAATGATTGATTTTATTTTGTTTTTGGGTCTGTTTTTATTTTCACAGTTAAACAAGCAAACTTTTTTTTTTCACAAGTGTCCTTAATGTAATTACCATAACTGCAGATCCAAGTCTGGAGTATCTCTTTTGCTTGGCACCACATGTTGAGAGTAAATATGAGTTCTCATCCGACTGCCTGTCAGCCAATCACGTCTCTCAAGCCGTCTGGCCTGATCTTCATTTACAAATGTTTAGTTTTATGCTCTTGAGAAGAGTAACTCTGGATACAACCCACTCCTATGGTGTTTTATGAGTGTACTGTTTTGAATGCAATACATTGTATAGATAAAACCATGGATCCACATTGTATGCAGTATTAACCAAACAACTAACACACTGTTCAGTCTCAGTTTATGCAGAAAGTTTTGTTACATATTCTAATGGCCAAGCTGTAAAACAAGTGCAACATGTCAGTGACACAATTTCTAAATTTCCAATGTGGCATGCATAAAATAGATATGATTAGTTATAATAAGTCTGGCTATTTCCTTACAGTGTAACATAGTTAGGTCCTAATGTCGTATCTAGGCCGGCGTTGTGTCTGATCTGGCCATGTGGGAGCAGGAAAGACACGGATGTCCCATGGGCTGAGATTAGAGAGGGTCTGATAGCACTGAGGTTTGCTATGTCTGCCTGGCTGAGGTAAGCTATTGTCTCTCTGCCCCCAGTGCGTCACCGCCATCCCAGTCGAATGCTCATTGTAGCAACGAAATCTGGGGAGTGAGTGACTTTGGGTCAGAGACAGGTCATGTGAGCAGCAGAAAACAACTACCAGAGAGAGGGACCGTCCACATTATGTTGTTTTCGGTCACTACTAATCTGGATTTGGAATATATTGACCAAAAACATACTATTTACGAGGGAACGGCACTGGTTTTGAGGAAGCAGAAATATATTGGATGTTTTCCAATGACAATGTGCTGTGATGATGATTAAACACATGTTGTAAAACACTGCAAGGGGTGGAAGTAACTAATTGTGTTTCTTACAGCCACTGTAATTCAGACTGCACATGCATGTATTTGCACATATATCCACATACAGTTACTTACACAGTAGAATGATTGTTGTTTTCTCAGCCTACTTTTTACAGTTTCATTACATTCTAAAGATGCAATAAAGTGTTGCAGCCAAGGCTGCAGACAGATATGGTGCAAGGGACACTGCTGCTTTTGTCACTCCATAGAGCTTTTCCAGACACTCCAGCCGGGATTGCCCCACACAGTCCCTCTGGGCCCCCGGATCATACTCACACACACACACACACACACAAATACACATTGACCCACACACCCCCACACACAGCAATAACAGCTGCCTGCTGGAACTTCCTGGGCCTCTTAGTCATGCATCACTTGTTTTCAGTCCCACCTATTGAAGACTCTCCTTCCAGACACACTCTGTCTGAGACCATGTGCTCAAGAGTTGTTCATTAAACACACACACACACACACACACACTGTAAGATCCCTGGACAGACAGCAAGAAGATTGTAGAGGTCAACAATAGTGATGGACATAGTTGTCCTTTAAAAAAGCAGCAGGTTTCCCTTCTGTTCTGTACAGTGTTTTTCTGCTCTGTTTGTGTTCCAGAACAAAATCCCTCGGTACTACATTGGTACATAACTGTTTAGGATTACATTACTGGGCAGCTAACAAAATATAGATGCTGCTAGAGGAACACATGTCTACAATTAGCAACTTAGGTTCAGCCGCCTTCGTTGTAGTGGAGTGTTTGTGGTCACTGCAGATGTTTCAGTTTGACTTTATCTGCTTTTATTGAGCCATTGCTTCAGGAGATTGTAGCAGTCTGTCCTAATTGTGCGCAGTGCACACACTTCAAAATACTATTGTTTTAACAGTTTAAATACTTTCCACACAATCAATGTATAATTTTGTTTACTTGTCGCAAGATGATTTGTGATGTTTTTTATTCCACCACTTTGGTCCAGACTAAAACATCGAACTATTAGATGGACTTATTTTGTATAAACATTCATGGTGCCAAGGGGATGAATCCCACAGACTTTGGTAATCCTACAACTTTTCATTTAACTTTGTCACCACAAGCTTGACATTTTAGTTTTTTAGTGAAATGTCTCCAGTACCATTGGATGGATTTCTGTGAAATTTGGTACAGACGTTCATGTTCCCCTCAACTTAAGTGACCCCATAACTTTTGATCTACCGTCGTCACCAGATCAAACGTTTAAATTGTCCAATGCTTTGGTTTATGACCTTCATAACTAATGACATTATCATCATTCTAACACACTAAACCAAGATGGTGAACATGACACTTCTAAAATTAGCACGGTAGCATTGTCCTTATGAGCTTGTTAACATGATAACATTAGCCTTTAGCTCAAAGCACCACTGTGCCTACCTTCACAGAGCCGCTAGCATGGCGTCTTGTTAAGTTATAAACACCCACTGGTTATGTAAATGTAATTTTGAACATTTCAAGATTTATGTGTTATATTGTAAGTACTGTCCAACAATCAGTCACAAAACACAAGGATGCAATAGGCATCAAAAGATATCATGCTGGAAGGACAGTGTTATCTGTTCTACCCAGCCGATCTTACATAGAAACACCAACCAGAAACCTCCACAGGAGACAGGAATTTTCATTTCAACTGGAAATTCCCCAGCAGGTGTCTGGGTGTGGGAAAAAAAAGACAATTACAAAGTGCGTATATGAGTTGAGGACTGTGTAGAATATTCCCATCTGGAGTGTTGTTTCTGGCATGCACTCAGTGTATGTATAACTCTGTGTGTGTCTGTGTGTATGAGAGTGTGGGAGAAAATATGTTTTTGGTTCTGTACGTGTGTGGGTGGGTTTTCAGAGTGTGTTGTCAGAATATTTTGCTTACATACAGTATGTACAGTATGTGTGAATGTATTTGATCACACAGTAGCCTCCACAGTGCACACCAAGCAACACTAAAGATGATAACACTATGCATGGGTACAGTTACTACTCTAATCTAAAACTGACCGTCTGTCTGTTTATAAGATGTGCAGCTCTGCAGTCTGGGGGAATAGATACCATATGTATGGGCCTTCTGAGTTAATTTGTGGAACACCGTCCTGCTACAATAAACAGAGTATCTCCAATATCTTACAGATGATTTAATTGTGTAGTAGAGGCTGTTTTAACTGTTCAACCAAAAGAAATTGTTGATAATAATTGATCAAATGAAATCTGAACCAAAAAACATTCCCACTCTCATCTTTAGTGAATTAGCATGGCATACCATAATGCATGAAGCAAATTAAATGTCCAACCAACTTTCCATTATAAACAGCAGGTATCTGAGCCAAGGCTTGTTTTTATGTGAGAGCCACCTGAAAAGCTCATGTGAAATTATGGTCATGGCCTGGTAATTCTCCAAGCCTCAAATTGCACAATAGAATGCAATTTGAGTCAAGTTTGGGAACTAAGTGTAGCACAATTATCACACTTCATTTACTTCTTTCAGTTATGTGGCTTGATATTTCAAAATGAACTCAAACCAGAGTTAATTCAATGACCTTGTCAGTGGCAAGGCAGGGGAGATAACAGTCTCATATTATACTTGTCTCAGGCACATGTGGTCCCAAACACTTTAAAACCCCTGAGGAGTCTCAGACAGCACCCACATGTTTCTTCAATACCATAACAAAGTGACTTTACCTCAGACATCATATTTATTATTTACATCTAACATAATTTTCAATGTCTTACAGTGTATTTTGTTGTACATTATCCTCCTGTTAGATTAATAGTAAACATAGACCACACACAGAGCGAGAAGAAAATCTGTCCCAGGAGTCGTGACAAGGAAGTGAAACAATTTACCAAGAATAATTTGGGACAATTAGCTTTTGCACAACTTCTCAACCCTGCTGATTTGTTTTTGGTGATCTGGTCCTTACCAAATCACTGACAAACACTGCTAATTGGCAGTAAATGTGAACTTCAACCAAAGTGGTCATAGTAGACTTTGCGGCAATGATTCTCAGAGGGAATGAATCACTAGTTTTGTTGACAGGTACAGCAAAGCAGTGTCCTTAGTCTGGCAAACATGTTCCACTTCAGGCTTGAACAGAAGCATGAACAGATGATTTGTTTTTAAAATTAGCCCTGTAATAACAGATTAAAGGTGCAAAATTAAACTTTTGAACATTTCCTAAATAGTTTTCTTTTTTTTATGAGATATTTAATGAGTATTCAGAGGACAGTTTGGCTGGTAGTCTAATATGCCTCAATACAATATACTTGAGCTCAAATCAGAGATCATAAAAAATAAAATACTTTCCGAGAGACAATTTGTAGCAGTGTAAACTGTAAGACTGGAGCGTAGGCTGTTGTGTCAGTATAGTGATCAATTGTCCAAACTTAAATGTGAGGCACATGTGGAAAATTACCAGACTTGCTGTGTAATACAGCAAGTCTGGGAAATAATGTCTGAGGCAGATATATTCTGATGGAGTAATGGATCTGATATCTATTAGTTTCAGCTGTGGGACTAAGCTGTTTACAATCAGTGGCGCGAAACAGAGAGTGGGTGGTCTCCGAAACACTCTGCAGTGCCTGGTTTCATCACAACATCATTTCAGATCTAAATGTTGGCTGTTAACTTACTGGAAGTAGTATGGCAACTTGGCGGAAATGATACCATGTGGACATGGTTGAGAAAGAAAGCTTGACATATCAGAGCAAGATGATAACGCATCTCAGAAATGTCAGTGTGGGCGTCACATTGTAAACCCATGTGTTTGTAGGGATATAAACAACTCAGCCAGAGGTTGTGATGTAATGTGTGTGACTGATCCCATGCTTATAACAGGTGAGCCCCAGCAGGATATATGCACCCATAATAACACCCGCACACTCAAACACACAGACAAACACACACACACACACACACACACACACACACACATAAAGCTGTGTTCAAGTGGAAGTGAGGCTGACCCCTCATTGGCCGCACCACAAACCATATCATGTAGAAAAAAGGATGAAATATAGCGTAAAGTGGGCAGAGAATTCCTGAGGTCTCATGTTGAGTGTAATTAGAATAGCTCTGAAATGGCTCATAGGTTTACTCTATGCTTATGTCATCACCACCACTGGTGTGACACAGGCACATCATATCCGACATCAGTCAGAGGGCTGTGTGGTAGTTAATGATATACAAGCTGTTCCTGGTGAACGTATTACACAGTCATAATGACAACAGAAAATTCGATTTTACTTGTCCTGCTATCTATCAGGACAGTTTGTCCAGATGCATGTACAAAAGCTGCAGCAACTCAGTTGTGTATTTTACTGGAGGACCGCAGCCATTTCCACATATGCTCCGCAAAGTGTGGCAAATGCTTTATTTTAGTGGGTGTTCGCTGCAAATTCCTGTGGGGTTACCATTTTTTTAAACTATGGTGAGAAACAATGGTTTGGGGAGTCTATTGAGAGTGGGTCGCGGGAGAATTTACAGATAGTTCACACGCATAAAGGTACAGGAATAATTGGCTTTAACATTATATTTTCCATGTACATCTTACATAATGAGTTGTAGATTGGGCAGTTAACGTTTAGATGGAATATCTGGAATACTTTTCTATGTATTAATCCCAAAGGGGAAAAAGTAAACTGGCAAAGGGGCCTCATCAGACAGACGTCTTCCTCTGCCCAGACTTCCTCTGGGCCACACTGAGGTCATTTCTGCAATCCTAATGACACAGTCTGACCAATGTGTTTGTGTGGCCAAACAAATTTCTCTGGATCAATCAATCTTATATAATGTTATACACAATACACAAAAAAACATTTAAAGAAGCATTTCTGAAAAAGACAATTTTGTGCATTTTATGTGTGGGCACAGCAACAGCCCCTTGGTGGCATTGTTATTTGCCCCGTTCGAACTAACAAAACATCTAATTCCATTCCCAGTGTAATAAAAGGGTACTTAGACGGGAATATAAACATCTCCCTAAAGTTGAACCAGATGCTGCTGCATGGCGGAGTGCAGGATTCAGAGGAGGGAGAAAGAAAGACAGAAAAACAAGGGAGGCACTTTACACAGGAAAGTGAGTCAGTACCCAGGCCTCAGCACTTCGAAACATTCATTCCTGAGTTCCTTCGCCCTCCATCCCCTTGACCGCTCCCAACTAACCCAGAGCAAGAGGACATCCCTGAGGAGACAGGGGAGAAAAGCCACCCAGCCTGGATTTGATTGTCCGCCGCCTTGAGAGGCCTGTCAGAGAGACGAGTCAGCCACTGCACGCACAGGAGAGGAGGTCTAACCACAGCATGCATAAACTAAGTGCATGGCTGGCTGCTGTAGCCCCCCCCAAAAAAAACACTAGCATGAGGAGAAAGCTATCCAGTTCTCTTTAGAGTATGATCTCATTTGGCTGAAACTGACTGTGATTAAGTTTAGAAAAATCCAAATATTATAAAATGCACGTCAGACACAGTCTTGCAGTTTTAGAGTAGTGTGTGTATTGTTATTAAATGTATTATAATACAATGTAGACAATGTGTTGAGGTGATTTGAGATATAATAACGAAATGCAGGTTGCAAAGCGTATTCTCTGGCCAGAAATAAAGTATGTCCTTTTTTAAAAAGTTGTAAAGGAAACAAGAAACATCGTGACAAATATTAAACTTTATGTTGTTTTGAAATGCCAGTACAAAAATACAAAAATATGTTGATGCATTTATCATTCAGATTTCACAGTAGGTACACAGGTAAGTGTAGCATGATACTGTTATTTACAGGAGTCATTGAAGTGTTCCATAATACACTGAAAGGATTATTTAAAATATTTAGGACATTTGCTTTTGAGTTTAAAGATATAATTGGGTCACTTGACTATTGGAAATTTGCCATTTGTATCGACATTTACCATGTTTACCAGTGTCAACAATAAACAGATTTACTAATCTCTAATGGCAGTCTAATCAGGTATGTTCAATGGGCCTAAATTGCGGTCCATTCTCAGACAAATCTAATTTTCCTTTCAATAAGACGATGCTAATTACATTTGTCTGTGCAGTAAGTTCTTTAAAAAAATCTGAAAAACAGCAACTGAATGAACTAGCATGACCTACAAAAATGCATTAAGAAAACAAAGCTGTGTGCAAATACAGAGGAGGTATTGTAGAGGGTTTGGGGTTGTACCAACAGTCTTCTGAGACTCCTGCAAGCACATCCAAACTGTTCATTTTAGTGATCAGCGGTTGGCCGAGAGTTTGAATCAGGATCCAGAGTAAACGTGTGGGGGTAGAGAGGGCGAGAGACTACACAGTTCTGTTTAGGCTGAAGCCCTCCCTCACCTCCAGACAAAAGCTAAAGTACATGCAACACAATTGAAGTTGTCCTGTTCGTGGTGAATTGAAACCACATTGGCAGGCTATAAAGTGGTATCAACTTTCCAAACAAATTACAGTCACTTTCCATCAGCTTATGAGAGAAACTTTGTTTGTGGGGGATGGAGACTGTTAAACTGTTAAAAGTTGTAAAATGCTGATGCCAGTGACTGCTATTGTACATGACCAATAAACAAAACACAATAAATACATTTTTACATCAGCTTTCCCAAGGATATATGGATTTGTTACTAGGATAAAAACATAAATAGAGTTTGATACCTTCTCCAATAAATAGCAGTGGTATTCTATTTACAATATGCACACATCTCCCAAACAGCTCATGAGACATTTCTATCTCGAGACACGTGTTCATCTGCCTCTGTTTCCCAAATAACACAAGATTAACATGAATAGCTTGAAGGTTTTTGTAGCCCTTTTTGAGGCAGTTACACTAATATATGTCTTCCAACAGAGGTCTTTCATATCAAATGTATCGTCATTGTGTGTACACAGGGGAGGGGGAGCAATTGTCAGAAAAAGAGGTCATCATGGGAAGCTAGTGGTGTGACACTTGGAAATGTTTGTTGACCAACTCATCTCCTGCAAAAGGACCGTGTCAGGAATCGTCTGTTTAGACCGCGTTTTCCTCGCTGCCTTCGAAATCTTGAGGTTTCCGAGGGGGATCTGCACAAAGAAAGGAGAGTCAAAACTGAATTGCATGAGAGCTGAAGAATCCTCATTGTTGCTTATATTAATACAGACAAGTAAAACAGGTTCAAAGAGAAAGTGACAGGTTTTTGTAAGTTTACTGTTGCAGTGGCCATAGTGTCGGACTCCTATGGAGCGGCCGAGGAAGCAGGTGGCCCGGCGGAGGTGGCAGGCGCTCGGGTAAGTGATGTTGTCATTGCCACAGATCGGCTGCTCAGATGGCATGGGTATTGGGCAAGGAGTTGTGCGGCACATGACACAGTGAGCACTGTTGGTCTGGTCAGTCACACAGGTGTGCGTACCCGGACACACCACGTTGGAGCACGACTCTGTGCAAAGAGAGGACTGTTAGCAAAAAATAAGTGTGATATTTGGCCTTTGTGCAGAACACCTCAGCTTGGTTGGAAGCAGCATATGCATCTTGCTTACTTTTGCAGTCTCCTTGGTACATGACCTCCAGGTCTGGGTGTCCCATGCAGCGGGCCATTAGTAGAGTACATTCATCCTTATATGACTTTCCATCGCTGCCGCACACAGCGTGTTTCCGGGAAATGTTAGCGCAGTCTGGGGAGCACACACACTGAGGCCTTCCCGTCTTCATTTTGCAAACCTTCCCGGGACTGCATTTGACTCCCTCGCAAGTCTCTACAAAAGCACAGCGAGTGGTTTCATATGTGCGTGAGCACTGTTCGTTGTCAGTGTAATGTTACTGTATTAACAAGTCTGCAGGCATTAGGTGATCCACAGGCATTTTCATGCAAAACAAGCCTGGAATCTGAGGTTTTCCCAGACCAAAACACAATTTTCACCTTGCACAATGTTTACAATAATCACATCTCTTTATTGACCATTACACACGGGGGTGTCTCGCCTGGTGGAATGTGAGGCTGGCGTGTTTTCATAACAGATCTGTGTACGGCTGCACACAGACTGGGCTAAGCTCCTGCCGAGGGATGGAGGGGCTCGGAGGTAGACGGAGTTCAAATAGCTGTCAGAGAAGTTTACAGGCTGCGAAACGACAGGCTGGCACCCCATAATGTCAAAGCACAGGAAGAACTATAATCCTACAGGGTGCAGAGGCAATATTATACAGTGCCTGTGTCTCTTCCCAGGACCTTTCTGAGTCTTTAGAGATGATGCCTGATCAATTCTGAGTCCCGAGGATTCTGTAAGCAATAAAGAACTTATTTCTGATTTCCTGTCTCTACCAGAACTTCAATATCCTGTTTTATCCCAGAGCTGTGTTTTCTTTTGCTTTTGGCTGATTCCCATCTTTCACTGTCTCCTGTATATATTTGCCCTCTCTCTCCTCTGTTTCTCCCAATGAGGGGATGTCTGAAAACAAACTGTGGTCTCGTGATTATGTAGGTGTCTAACTCTGAACTGACAAGCCACCATTAAACCTTGATTGACGTGACATTCATGATGCGGACGTTTTCCTCTCACCGAATTCCAAATGATCAAGACAGTGTTGCACATTATGAGTGCGAGACATTTGGGCATGTGGCAGACATTTATTCCAGCCTGCAGGAATGTATTTTCTTATTTTGCTCACAGAAGCAAACAGGGCTCCTTTTTAACTAGCGTTACAAAACGTGAGTGTAATTTGGAAGAGGGGAAGGAGAAGGACCAAGGATTACGTGATAGTCAGTTACAAAGCTGAAGGCTACCTTTCACTGTGGTCTCTCTGTTTATTTAAGGTTTATCTAAATGCGATCCACATCTCGCTCTGTCTAAGCCATGTGATCAGGCCAGAAAAACCTGGGGCTGCGTTTGGGTGTGTTTTCATATAAATGCCATTAGGTCCACATTTTAATTCACATTTTTGGCCTGTGATCACATACTGCAAGTTCTGCTTATGAAAACAGAATTTATCTACAAGTGAACCTGAATGAACCTTGCAGAGTCTCCAGGAGTGGGAAGCTTCTCAGGACAGCTGGGTGGAGTTATATGGAACGCCTCTCCTCCACCCACGTCTGCATTATGCTAGAAAGCAGCGGGAACTCATTGTGTAAATATCTTGATTCACAAATGACGTGGTTTAAATTAACTTTCCCTAACTCAGATAGTTTTTGTGTGTGTAACAGAATAGCCAATTTCATCAATTCAAAACACGTCTTAACTCTTCTGTTTTAAGTCTGCAAATGATATCTGAAAGCAGTGATTAAAACTCTCAGTACTTACCTTAAAGCTACAGTGGCAGCTTGAGTCCAGTGAAATATTTTAATAATGTTTATTCACAATTGAATTTTAATTGAATTTAAATGTGGGTGTATAGCCGTTTAGGGCAGCATTTAACTTTTGGGTTACATGCAATGACTAATACTGTGCCCCACTGTGATAAACGAAAGCAATACACAAGTAACTATGTTCTTCTACTTGGCATATTCAGCTAATTTATTTAAATGGTTTATTTGTTTACCTTTGCATGGTTTACAGGAGACAATTCCCAGGAAGCCCAGCAGGCTGACCTCATTCATGGGGAGGCTGGTGTTGGACCACGCCGTGTCCAAGCGGTCCCCGGCACAGCACTCCTCTCTGGTCACCCCTCTCATCAGCACCATGTCGCACCTTTGGTCTTGACTTTGCTGCAGCCAGCACATCCCGGCTGGAGAGATAGTGGCATAAATATAGATATAAAACAAGTTAATCTACTCAAACACATACAAACATACTATGTACAAACACATTGTATAATTCAGAATTATTATCAACTGGACTTATTCTAGGCAATATCCAGTAAATAAAATGGCTAATTATAACATGTTAGTATCGAAGTATATATAGATAGAGTGAATAGATTATCTAGTCTTTGTAGAAACAGAGATAATTATTTTGTATTCTATATCAAAAGGCTGAGGTAAAGATTGTACATAAATATTGATTCTGGAAAAAAGCACCTCACCTAATCTGATAACTGCAAGAGGATATTCAGATATTTTAAAAGCATGACACTTAGTGGTCTTACTTTTTTAATATACAAAAAGAAAAAGATAAAGAAAAGGTTCACTCACCACTGGCAGGATTCCTCCCAATTTGATACAAAGTGAGAATTACAGCAAAAACAGGAATGAAAAGGCTCATTGTGCACTCTAGTTAGTACAAAGGCTTTCTCTGAAAGTTTGTCTGAGCAAATGTCAGCAAGAAGGAGTGATGTTCCTCTGGCAAATAGAGCAGATCACTCTAACTCAACTCTGGAAGTAGCTCTCCCTTATGTGAATGAACGTGTTGTGGATAAGTGATGTCGTTCCCCCTCTGTATAAATATTTAGCCCAGATGGAATTATGCTGCTGGGATGGGCGATCCTCTCAGCCAGTAATAAGCCAGGGCAGGACACAGTTAGACTCTGACTCAATTTCCAGAGTTGGGAAATGATCCATGCCCTCCAGCGCCAGACGCTGGACACTCACAAACATGACCTCACAAAACATTTTCACACCATGTTAGACTAATTAAAGGCTAATCAAGTCGTGGAAAAGATTAAATGGGATTTAGATGGGCTTTTTCATTGTCAAACGTTTAACTTTTTTTTTTCATGCAGCTTATTGAGTTATTAAAAGGTTGTCAGGTATTTGGGAAAATACTTTCTTGCATAATAATGTCTGAATGTGACCTTATAAGAAGCATTTCAAGTCACACTTGAATTCACTTCACTTTTTTAAAAATGTCTGGTGGGTCCCAGATGCTCTGTCCTGTATTATTTCATCTCCCTTTTTAATGTGGAATAGCTTAGAGGTATTCATTCTCCTCTCAAATCATATACTGTTTGATCATGGTAGTTTTCTTCACATAAGCTGCTCTATGTGGTTTTGGAGGGAAAAGTGGCATGTAGTAATTCCATACATATTTTCTCAGTATTATGCTCAAACAATAATCTTTTGAAGCAATGTGATCCAGCACTTTGCTTCTTTGTAGTATAGATTGAGAGGAAAGAAAGGACCACCACAGCAAAGTGATTACAGTAACTTCTAAGGATATTCTAAAAGGGTTTCCAGACATGTTATGTTAAATCAAATTAATATATACTACCTAAAAGTACTCACAATTACAGTCCTTTCATAGATTCAGTCATTTGCCTCTCCAACATTGTCATACCTCATTTTGTTGACTGTCTGGGTTTATCAATGACTGCTGATATTTCACTCTACAGCTGCGGTTAGAATATTACCAAGAGATGAGGGGAGGAGTGGGAGTGAAGGTGGTCTGCCCTTGAGCAACATATCAAGTTTAATAAACACGACTATGTTGGAGCTTATCAAGAACATTCAGGTCTGCTTTCTGCTGTCCCCCCCATTTTTAGTCAAACACAGACAGCCACAGCAAGCGAGACTCAAAACACTGAAATACTGTGGATATATATACAGTATCTGTCGACCAGAGGGACAGGTATGTTTGTTTAACACCATCCAGGCTTCAAAAACAGCTCACTAGTGGTTACTAGAAGCTAATTATCATGTTTGATCAGAACATCTGCACTGCTCTTCTCTCTTCCTGCACTCATTCACCCCGTCATAGAGAAGTATGCACAAATTCCAGTAGGTATGCACTATGCACAAAAAAAAAGTAATCTGAGTCTGCCCATCTGTCTGTCAATGTATTTTTTTAAATGTTCCCTTTAGATCGTTGGGGGAGGGGGAGCAGCATATGCTGTAGTATCTGAGTCTTTTTGAATGATGTTGCCTTCCTCAGCAGAGATCCCCAGGGCACAGAAGGAATGCTGCCTGACCTAGGAGGGAAGGAAAGAGGAAAAGAGAGCGGTGAGTGATGGCTGTGGGTGGCCTGCCTCTTCACTGGGTCTCTGCAGATACACTCAGCCCCTCATATGGTTTGGATCATCACTGCCGAGCCATACAAATGAATGTGGGGACTTTGGAGCACCCACTAAAGTATGATCTTTAAATTAGGGTGCCGCTTACTGTGTCCCATCTTTCACAAATATTGGTCTCTTTCAAGTGGATCGGGGCTCTGTGGGGTGACATTATATTGAAGAAGCCCATGGTGGATTGAGTCTAATGTGAAATAGAGTGCGTCTCTGTCAGGGCAGGTGTGGAGCTCATCTGTCATACTGTACATTTGCCTGTTAATAAAACAGAAAAGGCATAAACACCACTGCCATCTAGTGGAGCACGTTGGCAGGTTTAGCCATAATGTCCTGTGAAATGCAGAGCTGGGCTCGTTTATGGTTTATTCTCATACCCATTTAAACAGAGAGAGAGAGAGTTTATCCATCTGTAACTATATTGCAGCATGAGAAACACGAGAGAATTGAAACATAAAATGCAGATAAAGCTCTGCCAAATATACGACCCCAATCTAAAAGGCAATGCAACATGGAACCGAATATGAACACCTTATTAAAACAAGTAAAGATTAGCTAGGTTATTTGTTAAGTAGCTAGCTAACTACTGACCAGTTTACGTTAGGCCAGCGCAGAAAGGTCGGAAAGAAATGCATTTGTAATTTTGCATTTACATACCTCCATAAAACATGTTGCTGTATTCAGATAGAATAAGTAAAACGTTAGCTAACATAAATACTCAGTATCCGCTGCGTTAGCTGAGTTAATGTTGACGTTAGCCGGGTAGCTAGCTAAAACCCATGCTAAAACTGTCGAATATAAGTAGCTATAATGTTATGACGTTATGCATTAAGTTAAACATTGTAGCAAAATACCTGTGGCATTAGTTAACTAATTTTGGGCCGGCATTTAGGAGAAGCACTTTTCTATGTCCTTCGACATTTATTTGAACACGTTACAATTGATTGTATGTTCGACATCTGAGCATTTTTTATTTTACTTTTACAAATTGCTAGCTATGCCTTTCTTTCGTTCTTTTTGAGAGCCATATTATTTTTAAATATTATACCGCTTGAGGATATCCTAAGATGTCACTGCTACTAATACTTAATATAATACACTTGGCCAAGTGTAGCATTATTATCAGTGATGCTGCTGCATTTCGTACTGCTCTGCTTGGAGTCCATGCTGTATCGTTGCAACTAAGCAAAATGACCAGATGAGGGCGCCGCTCACCTGTGTCTCAATCTTCCATCCTTTCTTCAGCCAGTGTTTGCAGCTTCCTTAAGTCACAATATGCCCTCCCTTAATAAAAAGGTCTTTAGTCTTGAGCCAACTTAAATTAAATGTGTACTTTTTGTCTCCAAAATACACCTGCCATCTTCTACATACACAAGTGAAGTCTGTCACAGTACCTGCCCTGAGAAATGACAAGGCATATCTGTGTCTGTGATTATAAGAGGCTGAAGCAGCAACAGCATTACACCTTGAGGATAAGCCACATGATTTCTACTTATGGTTGCACTCACACCAAGTTGATTCACTTCATGGTGACTGACACATTGAGCATAATACTGTCATATGTTGTTTGTATCTTTATATTTTACACCTTTTTTTCTCAATTTCTTGAAAGATACCTAGCTAATTTACCTTTAGTTACCTTATTTTGTAGCTATTGTGTGAACTACATCCCTCATTTTACAGGTAAAATAACTCTTGACTGACAGAAGATATGTCTAGGCTATATCTTCATACTGGGCTTGAGAAAAAGCACTTATTGCTTATTGCTATCACACAAATCAGCTGAGAAGAAAGAAATACTCCCAGCCTATTACAATCCACCCACTGCCCTGTCCTAAGTCATAGTGTTGCTGTGTACGTCACACGGCTAAACAGGGCCCAGCAGTGGTAATTGCTCTCTCTGCCCCAGACTGGCTGAAAGCAGCTGCATCGTCTATCCACTCAATTTACTCCTAATGTGTGTTACTGATTGAACCGGCAATGAGGGCAGGAAAAGTGACAAGGCCGGATAGAATCACCTCCTGTCCCTCCGCACACAACTTTCCTCCTCCTCTTCCACCTCACCCTCTTCTTCCCTGCTTCCTTCCTGTGTTTAGCGTTGCCCACGTGAAGTCCCTCCAGCAGTTCATTAATGGAGAAGGTTAATGTCGTGGCACGCGCTGCTCATACAAACAGCACTCCCTCCCTCTCTACCAGCCGCCCCCCCCCCCATGTCACCCCTTCCGCTCTCTTGAGCCCTCTCTTTCCCCTCTCACTTTGTAACCAGAGCAGGGCAGAGAGGCGGTCGTGACTAAGGGTCTCCCTCTGTGTCAGAGGTGTGCTGCTCAGGATCTGTCTCTCTGCTCCTCTCGTCTCCTCAACAGAAGCCTCATGCTCCTGCATTCATGAAGAGTTGTATAAGCTCTCAAGTGTTTTTATTCAACTTGAATAGCAAACGTCCATGGTTCCCCGGTGTATCCAGATTTAACAAATAGATCTATAGTTAGATGCACATTCGTTTCAAGGGTTTTTCAGTTGAAAGTCGAGGCAAAATATATCCAAAGTTGCAAAGTTTATTTCCCACCATGTCCAACAAATGGTTATTGTGTAGCAATGCTGATGCCACTATTTTCCACTATTCAGCATATTAACATCCATATATCCAACACATTGGACAACAAATATAATCTGTGTCAAATTATTGTCGTATGAGGTGATGTAAGTATCTAATTTGGCTTTATATGGCTTGGAGGTGAGATTGCCTCAGTCAGTAGTTTTGCTGGCTCATTGCAATATGTTATCTGGTAATTTCCTTAACTGTGTTATGTGGTGATGGACTATTGAGTGTGGGAGATGGAGGGAAACATGATAGTGAGAAAAAGGTTTCCAGTGTTTCGAGTTCCTTTGTGTGTAATTAGTTTATTACTGCGTATCAATAATCGCTACCGTATTTTCATTATACAAGCACTGTGAACAATGCAAGGGCTCAACTCAAAATGCCATGCGGTGTCTCTTTTTGTTAGTTATTCCTGCAAACTGCTAAATGGTTTGGAGTACTTGCACAGCTAGGCCAATGATCACAAAGGCATCAGGCTGAGGATTCTGCTACTGATTGCGGACAGAGAAATGTCTGAACTAGGTGTTGCAGAAGTTGGTCCTTATGTTAGAGTAGGTATAGACCTTGATTGGTATTGATCTGGTGGTTTGCAATGTACTCCTCTATTGTATTCTGCTTTAGAGAGCCTGTAGTTGTCTCTTAAGCTACATTAACAATCCCAGGCAAAGTGTAATTAAAAACGAACAAAATTATTTTCTTACGCAAAAGTTTTGTCTGATGTAATGCATAACAGTAAACACATCACTCAACCCTATTGTCTTCATTCACCTTAAATTAATCAAATCAAAGATTCAAAACTCTTGTAAAATTTGTTTGGCATTACTTACAGTGAATTTCAACTGCGTCCTGATTATAGACTGTACATACAGTCATATTGGTCTACATACCCTGTCAGTCTTGTGATTGTGTCTGATGTACCAGCAACCATCTGCTGTCTTTACACTTCAAGTTGCCTTATTTGGCTTTGAGAGCTCACTTACACAGTCAGACATCATTTAAAGCTGCCACATTTTGTACTGCTACAGTGTAATTGGTATTCAACTGGATATGACTCACTTAGCATAGACAGGCAGCCACTGCTTACTATCGCTTCCTGGATTGCTGGTGACACTGCGAAACAACGTCATATGTCAAGTGGCGAAAGTCTCAACAGTAATGAGGATTTTTCATATATTTAAATATTGATCAGTAATACAAATGTTTGATTTCAACCAACTCCGAGTCCAGAGAAAAATAACCTTTTGAGCTTCATCAGAAGCAAAAGTGACACATTATTTTAATGAAATATATAGAATCTGCCCTCTTATGAGGTGCATCTCAGCTAGTTTTCAGTATAGTGAGTCAAATGGAGAACAGAATGTGCTATTCTTCTTGTTTCAGATACATCACAACCCTTTTTAAGTTTAACTTTCACAAGCTCTTTAAGACCACGAGGAAAGGAGAGTACAGCATCCCCAAGGACTGTAGCTCATACCTGCTGTATAGTGTAGAGTTCCCTCTCTGACCCTATTGACGTCCTCTGTTTAAATCAATACGGGGTGATCAAACAGAAATCAGGTGTAAATGCATCCGTGCATTTAATCTCAGGAGGTGGTGAGGAACAATGCAGCATAAATAACTTCTAGGGTGTCACATGCTTGGCAAATTTCAGTACGAACTTACAGGAATCTAGACTATTTTAATTCCAGTTTATGAATGTAGTGAAGCTCTATGTGCAATTCAGATGAGTCACATGTGTAAACAAGTGTGTGCCAGTCTGTCCCTTGTAAAGGCTTCATTCACACTTGTGTTGCACAATTTTACATGTGTTCCACACCAGGTATAATAGAAAACATAATAGCTGCTCAGTTTACCGAAACAAACAGAATGTCATCCTTTACACAATACATTTGTTGAATACTATTAAAAAACCACATGTGATCTGATGGAAATTGTTGTATTATCACGGCAATTTAACAAAATTCTGAGAAGAGCACATAATGTGTTTGTTTGTCCTTAAATTACACCATAAATAGTGTCCCTTGTCCATTGTTCCCTGGGTGCTCGATTATGACCCTGACCTCTTGACACATCATGCAGCATAAGTAAACCCGTCTCCTGTTTTTCCTCTGAAGCAGCAATTCAGCTTACATACAGGCCTGAAACAAAGTGCTCCAAAAGATGAAGTGCAGATTACATTGGAGATGAAATGCGACAATTGTGTTCTTGTGGGGAACACAACCAGTGGTTAACCAGTGGTTTTTTTGGCTCCTTTTTTTGTAACCTGTATTGCATTGAAGTGAAGCGTTTTTGTTTCGAGCCTATCATCATCTTGCGTGTTTGCCTTGCCTGTTTTGTTGAAATGCATGCATTGGCAGTGCAGAGCGAATTGCTGTCAGACCTGTCCTCATCCAATCTCATGCAGAGAACACACCCTGCAACATGGGGCAGACTGTGCGGCATCCCATGGCTCAAACAGGAGAAATAAGAAACTAGTCTATGTTACTAATGTTATCCACTTTAACTGAGCATTTGAATGCTTATAAATCCTTTGGAAAAAAGCTAGCAAGAAATAAACAGGGATAAAGAGATTTCATGATAGTTTATCCATGAATCATTTATTAAAGGTTTTCAGATGCAGCATCAGCTGTACAAACAAACAGGTAACTCAAAGTGTCATCATCTACACGCTGGAAGGAGATATTCACATTTGTTGTCAGACTAGTTAAAAAACATCTTTCTACTTCCCTGTCTCTCTGCGAGCTAGCCCTTTAAAAACTCTTGACTTCACAAGAGCTGATGCTTATGCTGGCAGCAGTTACCATGGAAACAAATGACTGAAGTGTATTTGTTGTTGCTGTTATGCTGAGAGCTGTCACAAACGGATAAATAAAACAAAACAGAGGAGGGCAAGTTTTTGATTCTGTCTTTTGGAATTGAGTGCCATGTGACAGCTCTGTAACCATCAGACTTGGATTCACTGAAAATGAATAAAAACAGGCACATTCATGTGTCAAGCATGCCCAGACTGATACTATTGGTTACTGCCGACATGATTTTACATTATATCTCTTGATATTTGCTGCTGTTTTCTGGCTGCAGATACATTTAAGCTGATTAATGGGCTTCTTTTGCCTACCTCTCGCTCATTAACTGTGAATTATTACAGAGAATTAAATCAATCTCGCTGCCATATATGGTAGCTGCTTTCTCACAGTGCCAGGCCAAATGGGCGACAATGGATGGGAATAAATAGTAACTGGAAAAAAGACTGACTGCTGTATAAATAATTAAACAAGCAAAAGGGCAGATGGGTCTTTAGAATTAATTACCCTGCTCAGTGTAAATATGAACATTAGCGGCGACTTACAATGAGTCGAGGCACCATGCCGGAGTCTATGCAGTATTAATGCACCTATTAAAGTAGAATATGTTCACTGGGCTCCAGATGCAAGCCTCACAGTGCTACCGTAGCAATAAGAAAGAATATCACTTTAATTGATGCTCGACAGGACTCATAGTAAAGTAAGAGCTTAAACAACAGTTCTCAAGTTTGTGATCAGGACCCCATGTGGAGTCACTTCATATGCAGACCGTGTTGCAAAACATTTATTAAACGGACACATGTATTTTAGAACCCACCCAGGTGATAATATCGGTACTGTTGGTAAATTGGTGACAATTACAGGTATTGTGGAGAGCACCACTTCGTCCCACAGCTCTCACTTGTCACAGTGCGGTGCAGTGAAAGGACCCAAGTGCAGACAGAGCAGGCTGAGTGGTGCAGATTGATTATTTATTAGGGATAAATGAACTTACTGGCAGGAGATCCAGGTGTGTGACGAAAGCTCAAGGGAAAACACAAAAGGCAATACAGCAAGGCAACATGGACACAAAGAAATCAGAACACCAGAACATGGAACTCAGAAATCTAGGACCTGACACTCAATATAAACCAACAAATAATAAAGGAAATGGACAGGTAGGCCTATATGTAGGAAAGTGGCTAAAGAGGGAACCAGGGGCAGTTGAGTAATGGGGAGCAGGTGTGGAAAATCAATGAGAGACACCAGACTGGTATGAATATCAAAATAAAGCAGAAAACCCTGTCGCAAAACTATGACATCACAACAATGTGATTGATCAGTTACAATGATCATCCTGGGGTAACGTTAATTATGATGTTGTAGGAACAACAACAACAACACGCCGATATCAGATTGTGCAACAAATTATTAGATGTAAAAAGTCTGTGCTCAATCAGAAAGAGACATGGTGCTAACAATACAAATTGAATGCAGAGAGGAACAAAGGAGACATACATATACAGCTCTATTAGTTTAAAGATGACATTTTTGGCCATTATGATGTGTAATATTTGTATTAGTAATTAGTACATTTACAGTATATTTCTCCTTACATTCTGTAGTCCTCACAAATCAATATGCTTGAAATATGATCTTTAAATCCATCTGTTGCTCCCAATATGCAACTATGCTGACATTCACATGATAGCTTGACAGCTGTAATTGTTGGCATCATGCAATTTAGAGATCTAAAATGGACCAGATAATGTTGACAGGCTGTGGTCATTTAACAAGATTTTCAAAAATAAAATATAATAAGTCCTTGGTACAGTATGTAATAGCACAAGTCCAAAAATTGCTCTGCTGTTTATCATTGAATATGTTTGAAGTCACAGATAATCGCCCCTTTTAATGTTTTTTTTATGTAACTGCAGTGGTGGAGGTGGCAGAGTAAGATGAGCTGTTTAACGTTGGAGAATGGGAGTGGGTAGAAGAGCTCTTAGTCGCAGGAAAAAGGAAGAAAAACTAATTTCTGAAAATAATGGATATTGATGATTACAGGAAGAAATAAAGAGGGGCGATAACAGGTCAAACAAACATGGATTGTACATGTGACAGCAGCTCAAAGAAAGCAATATTTCCCCGTGTGTACGTCACTACATATAGTACATGAAAGCACACACATGCACCTCCCACGCTTCACACACTCCACTGCACTCACACCTTCCACACTTATGCCCACTCATACACACATACCACTCCATGCGGTTACATTATAAAAAAGCTCTCCACACACACACACACACACACACACACACACACACACACACACACACACACATTTATACATTCACTCAGTCACTCACAGCTACATACAGTACCTCATTCCCCTGTGGATCAGCTGGCATCACTCGTGCTCTGTGAGGTGTTACAAAACAAAAGGTCTCCATCCCTCCATCTTTAAACATTACTCACTGCTCTCAAAGAGAGGATGCTGTGTGTACATGTAGTGGGCTGCTCTATTCAATATTTCTGGCGATAGGAAGGTCATGTGGGCCATTTTTGTCTCGAATTTTTGTTTGGACGATACGTAATCTGAACAGGAGAAAGCCACCTACTGAGGACACATGGAGTATTATAGTAACAGTGAATACAACCATTGTGAAACCATCTATTATAAACTCTCCCGGTTCCTTTTGTGTAAATCCTTACCTTTTTTTCCTATTGCCTTAAGACAATTTTAACCACGTTGAAAGCCAAGCAGTTTTTTTATATAATGTTTTTATTATGTTGTGTGTTTCTGTGTTTTGTCACAGGTAGGTAAGGTATAGGTTGGAGGGAAACCTCACATTTTCTTGTCGCTAACATGCTATGGTTGGCAACTCGATGTATACGTATCCACACTGAAACATATGGAGGTCTGTAAAGGTGCAGTTGCACCATTATTTGGAATTTAAAATGCATTTTGATATTCATGAATGACAAACTTAATATTCATACTAGTCGGGAGGGTGAATCTGAAAAGGTGCCATCTGTTTCCACCAGGCCCTAATTAAGCCCAGAAAAGCTCCATTACTTTGTGTGTGTGTGTGTGTGTGTGTGTGTGTGTGTTATGAGTGGACTGATTGAAATGTGTGAAAGAGACACACTCCATAATGAGATGACACTAGTCACAACCCCCTGCACAACACACACACAAACATGCATTGTTTGTGTGTGTGTCCTTTGTAGAACTGTGGGCTTATTTCTTATCTGCTAACAAGCTGTCAGAGGGTTGTCTTTTTCCCTGCTGCTGAGTTGTTGATTAAAAAAAAGTATATGTCAGGAAAACACTTTATTGTGCGTGGAGACATTTTTGTTGCAGAAGAAGTGAAAATTAAAGAATGATATGTATCAAAACTTTTAAATAAATGAATTATCAGATTTCTTTTTTTCTTGTTCTGTCCTTTCCTGTGGATGTTTCCTGTGTTGTGGAGGAAGAGGAGGAGGAGGAGGAGGAGGACGAGGAGGAGGAGGATGATGGGGCATTCTCTGGGCAGAATGATGTAATTTACCCCCAGGTGAGCCTGTGCTATATAAGGCTGAGCCCTGGAGAGTAATGAGATGGTAAGGCCAGAGGAGGGGCTTAGAGTTCATATTGACGCAAAAGATTTCATAATGTGACTATAGTGTGACTAGTACTGCAACAGTGACATGGTATTGTATAAAATAAAAAACGTCTGTGTTTTATCACTGCAGTAATGACAACCACTAGTTTGCTAAGGTGCAACCATACATATTTGTATGGACATTAGATGTTTTGAGATGTCTAATCCCTTTCAGTTTATATTTACTATTTGCCACCCACACAATTTATCATTATGAGTTCAAATGTAGAATTATTATTATTAATTATGATATGAATATATAAAATGCTTAGCAGTTATTGAACACATAAAATATGTTAGTGAGAAAACATTATTAGCATATTAGCTAAGGAAGTTTCCTAGAAAGAATAATGCAATTTGGTACTATTTACAGGAATGTATTTCATTGAAAGAATTGTTCCATCTAAATCCAAGGAAATATTAATATATTATTCATACATTTTTGAAAACCTATCCTTCTTCTTCTATTTATGTGTTGGCTTGTATGCTTGCCTGTAGACATGTTCAGCAGACCTGCTGTGTACTGACTAAAAGACTCTCTGTTTACGTTAGCAAGTGTACCAATTGAACACTGTCTCTACTTCTTATAGAATTAGTTCCAAATAACATACTTCTTTCCAGGAAACGTCTGCAGAAATTATTTGAAAATGACAGACTCATAAAAGGAATCATTATGTAATATCTTCCCAGCATGCATTATATTGAACTTAGTTTAATAGTTTGAGAAAACTTATATTTCAAGCACTTTGTTGAATTTACCCAGTTGTTTTTTTTCTTAAAGTATGACCTGCTTCAACATGAAACCGTGTGTGATGCTGTTCAGGATGATACTGTAGTTGTGTCCGCAGCTATGGCCGGAAGAGAGAGTTGCAGGCTGACTAACAGAAGGTGCTAGCAGCACTCAATATGTCATTGTCTCTTGTTTGGCTAATTGCAGCATGGTGCCGGTGTCAACCCTCTAGCAAGCCAACGTACACACACACACGCACACACACACACGCACGCACACACACACACACACACACACACACACACACATTCAAGCACACATTCAAATGCAGACATCCAGATAAACACACATACTGATCATTCGCGATGACTGAATGCAGAATCAAAATGCATGATCTCACATTCATTTGCGTGGGCTAAGTTGTAGATTTAATTTAATTTATGGTGAGCAAGTCATTTCTAATGACTGCAAAGGTTATTATTATCTTTCGCATAGTTTCTGTAACTTTCAATAGTGTAATGTGTTGAATTGAATGACATACACATTGTCTTTGGATCTGGAGGTACAGCAACCTCTTCAGTGAGTCCTTATACTGTAATGTCTTTGTCATTCTTATAAAACAACTTTTTTTTATCACTTATTGCGGTGACTTCTATGTGAGTCAAACAAGATGATAAAGGTTACAATTTAAAAACCTCTTAGGTGCCATTTATAATCATGCCTCTTCAGTCATGGACATGGTCAGCGTGTTGCTGTCGGAAATTAAAGAGAATAATGTTTTTATTCCCTGTTATTACATGTTTGTCTGACTGCACTAAAGTATACAACCTACTTCTCCTGAAGTCAGACCTGTCTTTTGGGTCACAGGGGAAATTATGTGTTTTTATTTATTAGCCTATGTTGTTTTATTGTGTTAGTCTTTAAATTGGAACATTTATTTTTCCATAGTGGAGCTTAATGAGCTGCCTGGAACTGTGACTCTGTCCACAAAGGATCCAATTAAATTAAACATGAGGACCATCATTTTTCTCTCCCCTTACTTCTGTTTTTTGTGTTTCTCCCACCTCCAGGACAGCAGGACATGGAGAGGGGCATTGTTTGATTCATTTTCTATGGCCAATTAGCTTTAGGTTAAGTACGTCAGACCGGAGTTGTGTATGTGTGTTGGAAAATTAGATTACTTCCTCTTCCAATTCAAAGTGAGGACACATATTATTAACACATCTGATTAGGGGGGAGGGGTGGTCAGAAAAAGGGGAGGGGATGTATTTCAGCTTTTTGCTGAAACGAGGGCAGTATGACATTTTTGTGAGAACAGAGAAAGGTCTTTTTAATTTTAAACACCCATAGTTAGTATTTCAGCATTTCCTTGATGGATTAATAAAAATGAAGGAATCAAATAGTCACAAGTGGTGGTTCTATGGAGTAAATAAAGTCTCAATATAATTTGTAAATGTGTATTACATGATTTGTAACTTAAAACTACAAACGTCTCATGTTACGCATGGATCAGGTTATTTTTGCTTTGCATATATTTACCAACCACATACTCTACACAGTAACCTATAAATGTAAATATATGGTTTAAATAAGCGACTGCTAGGTGATAGTCATTTTCAAGTTTTGTTTTTCTGTTACAAATCACGTAATAAATATTTACAAATCATATTGAGACTATTTTCAATCCATATTGTTCTAGTGTGCATAGGAGGTCATAGAGGTGTTATATGAAGGACAACAACCATGTCTCTATTTCAGGGATTTATTTTTCCCACCACACTTAATGATATCTGTTAGTTGTCCCCCCATTCACCTTTGCCTGCATCATGACAAAAGTTTTTTTAAGTGAAATGTGTCATATAAAGTTGGCTCCCAGTCTTAGTAAAAGGAAAGTATGGATCTCTACATTTATGGCAAACAAAAGGCTGAACTTGAATTATGATTATGACTAATTCAACTTCAGCCTTTTGCTTTGTTTATCATAAATTTGGAGATTGCTAATTGCACTTCTAATTTGTGCATTGATGGCTATTGTTACTTAGTAAATTAAATAACACCATCTTCTTTAGTTATTAATGGTGGAATGAGTTATACCAACCCAGTACTATATTTTGAGATGTTAAGGGGAGGGGGTTGCACTTTTTTTTACAAGTCAAGGGTCCAAATAATAAATAGAGATTGAATCCCCCTTGTCAATTCAATAATTTTTGTACAGTCCCTTAACTCAGCAATTATGCTGTCTTTGATGACAGAAGTTCATCTTCTGTTCAGTTTTCATCCTCACCATTTCCCTATTCAGTATTTACTCCCTTTTACTGAGAGGGGAAGTTTCTGTCAACACACAGCTACAAAACAGAAACAGAACGTCCAATTACGTTGTTTTTCATCTTAATTTCTATGATTATTCTGTGGCATTTGCAGTTTTACTGAGTTTAATTCACTGAAAATGAATGGAAATTTACCATAGGAAGATTTTTTATTGTATATGCATTTGTGCAATTGTATGCATATGAACAACTGGAACAATCAAAACTTTTACTTATAATTAATTCTAAAGGGGTTTTTGTGGTGAGAGGCAAGACTTTATCTTACATGGCTTTTTACTTACCAAGGGCATTTGAGCTTAACACCCACACATATCAGTCCACTATAGTGGAGAAGAAGCAGCCGCTGGGTTTCATACTGCAGCGCTGAGAGAAAGAAAGAGAGAGAGGTGTGGTTGTAGGCGAGCATTTTCACTCTGTTTGTGTTAATACCTTTTTCTTTTTGGATATAGATGCCCACTGTGTGCTTCCATACGCTGCCCTCTGCAACCCTTTTTCCCTCTGTAATTTCCGGAAATGTACATTTCTCCCCTTTAGCCGCCGCTACACCAGCAATTGAAATCGCACATTAGAGGAGAGCGTGTCTTTAGGTTGCCATAGCAACAGGGTGAGTCATTCTGCTGCAGTCAGTTTAGTCACACACTCGCACTGACTGTATATTTCCATCTCTTCCATTTTTTTTTTCCATCTCACTGTCCCTTTGCCTTCCCGCCCTCCACACACACACACACACACACACACACACACACACACACACACACACTTACTTTCCATCCCTCTGATGTGCTTTGTTATTTCGGCTTTTCGTCAGAGCAGGAGATATCTCAGGTATCCCCAATGATTATAAAATACAATCTAAAAAAGGTGTGTATGTGTGTGTGCACATGCGATGTGTGTGAGGGAGAGAGTAGGCTGATAATAAGGGCAAGCGGAATGTCGCTGCTCTTGCTTTGATTACTTATTTATGGATCAGGCTAATCAGTAAACCCACAACTGTGAAGGAGGTGGGGGGTGTAAGAAGAGATGGGGAAGGCAAAAAGAGGAAGGGGGCACCTAACACTCTTTTTCTTCCAAGAACACTTGTTAGCTCTGATTAAATTAGCAAAATTTGCACGTAGCAGATTTTTTTTGTTTGTTTGATTGCCATTATGGGAAGTTATTTCCTGTTTTCTTATAAAAAGACTTTGCAAGTTTACAGCTGCGTCTCCAAACATTAGCGATACGCCTCTGCTTTAGAAATGAATCACCAAACACCTCATTGTCACTTAATTGTCACACAGCTCGAATCAAGACATGTTATGTTGGTGTGAAAACGCTTTTGTAGTTGAGCTGAGGTTGTCCGCAGATGCTGTCTACTCTTCTGCTTTGTGCCTGTTTCCAAAAATGCAAGGCCTATTTTTTATGACAATGTGTTTACTGTACTTACCTTTGTTTGGCAAAAAATATATAATACTCCATACTGTCTGAATAAGCTTTTCCATTTTCAGACATACGGCTTTATGTGAGTTAAATATGATTGTGCTATGAGGCTTATACTTTGTTGGGTCTGAAAACAGTTGCTCACATTATTGGCAACTCTTTAACATTTACCATACTGTTATTGCCACTACTCCTTTTCAGTTTCTTTTATCTTTTTTATCTGGCCTGTGTTACCTGAAGTTGCTCTTAACTTCTTATTGGTCACTTTCTTCAGCAACTGTACTTATCCCACTCACTTCCTCAGGCCCCGTGTGACCTGGACAAGTATTGATATTATTAAAAATAATTTGAGTCATTACTCTCCGGTCACGTCCCTGTGGTAGTGTTGACATCGGTGTTGATGTTTTGGATTGCATGTCTCAAGTGAGTCACTCTTGTCTTTACCTCAGCGCTGACCTACGTCACTCCCCAGGTTGTCTTAAGGAGGACTGACGAGATCAGCATGGTCACCAGTGTTGTCTGAATGCATGCACTCAGATGTCTGTGTGCAACAGGTTAACAAAAGTGAGACGTAGAATCGCACAAACTGCAGGATCAGATAAAGGTCTGGACAGAGGAATTTCCACCTTTTAGCTTTAATCGCAGTAACCACACACAGAACTGGTGAGGAAACCCCCAACATTACATTTGTGGTATTTTATTCATATCTTCCACACATTACCTCATAAATATTGCTTCTGTGATCATTGGGAGTTAAACACATTTAACACAAAGATGAAAATGAAATCCTTAGGTTTCTAAAAGCCTGGGCAGGATCTTTCACCAAGCTTTAATGAAACACATGACTACAGTTAAAGGGGGTTTACAGGCTGGCTGATAAATAAATGATAACTCCCCAGTGTGTTGAATAATGTCTGCATGTGTGTGGGTGTGTTTTTGTCCTTCAACCCATCATGAAGTGTAGCCGCTGTAGCAGATAGCCGAAAAGCTTCAGTCTGCATGTAATAACAAAGTTAAGCATTAGAGAGTTCTGCTCCGTCCCCAGGGAGGTGGGAGGAGGGTGGGGGCGCGCACACAATGAAGAGCTGGATGACGCAGCTGAGAAGGGAAAGGGAGGGAGGAGTGGATAGAGCAGAATCCTGAACGAGGAGAGGAAGGAGAGGAGGAGGAGGTGGAGAGAGGGAGCGTAGGCAGACTGCGTGGGAAGGAGATGCTGCATAATCAGCTTTCTAGGGTTTTCTCCTGCTCTTTTTCTCTTTACTTTCTTCACCGTCTTTTTGTTTTCTGAGTGGTACCGGCCTGTTCATCTCTGACAGCCCTGTCTGTGTCTGCTTCGCTGTCTTTGCTGCTCTCGTTTTCTTATTTATATCACAGTCTTAATTTTCCCTTTTTTCTTTCTTTCCCTCCTTTTCTTTATGACTCATTTAGCAGCACAAGCTTAGGCGCTTTAATAAGGTCTCCTTGTTCTGGATTTGTTTGTAAAATATAAAAAATGTATCTCGTCTTCTCTCACAATCCATGTGTGGTTCTGCATGCACAGACACTTCATGTCAATGGTATTACTACCATTGTAAATTAACTTGAAGTGCCTTTGCGTCTATTTATTTGCATCATAAGTAGACGGATACAGAATGAATACAGTAATTTGGCTGCAAATTATTTAATTGTGCATTTCACAAAACAACACTGTAGTAGTAAAACCCTTTTCAGCTTTATGGCTGTCTAACACACAGCCATGGTCTGCTTCAGTCAACATTATTTCACACTTTTCAGCTTTTGGCATCACATTTATTTAGCCTCATATAATAAGTGAGAAACAGAATGGACGCCTAATCGTGAGCAAAGAAGAACCCGGTGAGTCATCGGCACCTCTCGCACATCTGAACGCCGCCTGGAGCCGCTCTGTTGAAAGGAAATCTGGTGAGAGAGACAGGCTGGGGAGGAGGGGAATGCGTGGGTGGAGGGGGAACAGAGTAGCAGTTGGTGGTGGTGGTGAGGGCGAGCGACGAGAGGGGAGGGAGGGGGTTTTCCCTTTCAGAAACATCCCTGAATACAAACGTCTTATGTTAGAGGCAGAGCAGGAGTAGAGGTGGAGGGGATTGCAGAGGCAAATATGTGTTCATTCATGTGTGTAAGGTAGACCTTGAATGTACAATGTGTGGGCGAGTGTGTGAAACAAGGGCACAAAATAGGGAACACCATCGCCACCACCATTTGTGATTCTAGACGGTGTGAGTAACAGTTTAGTTGTGAATGGACTAGCATGAATAAGTTACTGTGTTTACTGGAGTGAAGTAACAATCTGTAACAAACCATGGACCAGCTGAAGCATCGCATAATCTCCTGCGTTCATGTGAATTGTTTTTTTTTGTGGCTTGTCTGTCTGTCTGCACGACTCAGAATCTTTATTTTAACATAAAAAGGAATGATATTGGTTAGAGGGGCCGTCCTCGACACATAGGGTCACAAATTCAATCCCCACAGCTATGAGGAGGCAGATAGAGAGCCAAAATCCTGACTGAATCGGTGACTCATTGGAGTCTCTCATTTAGCATTTCTTTCATCTGTCTCTGAAAAAATGAAATGCATTGAGCTTTATTATTCATATTGTAAGACAAATTGACATCCACTACAGCACTTACTATTCATCAACGATTCATTTGTCAGCTCCCACAAACATTTCCCCAGCATGATAGTGCGAGTACTTAGGCCATATTTAAAGTTTTCACCAGCAGTCTCTTCTAATGTCATTTTGCCATTTCTGTTTAAAATGTCTACAGTTTTGTTTATTTTTGAGCTATCTGCGTTATTACAAATGTCAATGGGTTTTTGAATGTAGCTGAATCTCTGTATGTAGCTATAGTTGGAGCCAGATTTGCCATTTGCTCCCTCCCGTTGGTCCAAGTTCCCATCAAGAACAGTACTCACAGCACACAATGCTCTTATACTGGAATACTACCTGGCCCCACTTTAAATTTACGTCAGCTAGTTTGGGTAAAGTAGACACAACTTTATTTAGGAAAGTGCACAATATCCGGATAATATAAACTAGATTTTGACATAAAGACCAACAATGCAGGATCTATATTGTACTTTTATGGTGCGAATTCCCAATCAAATGTGCAATTAATCAAATTACCAAAATACCAAAAAGCAACTGACACAATGTGAACCTGCGGCTTTTGGGTCCAAATTCTGCATGGAGGTTTTCAGTCACTCTACATTGGTATTTTGACACTCAGGGATGGATATCTGAACAGTCTCAAAGGATGTTTCACTGGATTTTCCACACTGCACAGACAATGACGTACCTTCACACACTGAAGGAACTCCCTTTGCAAACTCCGAGCTGGCTCACCGTTGAGGTGTCTAGCTCAGCGATTGGCTGACAGTCAACAAAGAGTGATGGAAGTAAGGCACAGAATGATGCAAAAGAGTGAAATGAACACAGAGGAGAGGCAGTCTAAAACCGTAGCCGACTCCCTCTTTCAGAAAAGCTCAACGTCAGATACTCCACAGCCACACGTTCATCCCCCCTCCACCTTTCACTGAATGAATGTAGCTTGTTTAGACTGCACTGTTCAGCCTGCAGTTAAAATGCAAACTAATGTGTATTTAATCAGTAGACTGGCAGTTATTTCAATCCATTTGATGTTATGAAAATGGTATTTTTCCAAGTAGATAAATTACATGAAATGACACAGTTTGAGGCAGGAAAAACAGACTGAATGTGTTTTCCTTCTTCTTATTGCTTTGTCTGTTTATTTTCTTCTATTGATTTTGATACAGAATGTGTAATGTGAAACATTAAAAATTATAACTACTACCATATTTTGGCCACAAGAATATGATTGGAATGCACTCACATGGTATTATTATTATAGCTCGGACATATTTGTCCTTCAGTCCTCGTTACATGCATACTGTGTACATCACTTTCATCTCTGAATCAGGAGCAGCAGTCTGAGCTCTCCTCCCTGCAGTCTCTTCCATCTCATCCACCAACACGCAGTTCGCTTCACCTTGACTTTGATGTATCGTTTTGTTGGGTAGGTTGGCGGTATCCCAGACTTTGATAAGGCGATCTGTGGCTCCGGCTATGACAAGCCCGTTCCTGTACAGGAAGAGTCGAGCTTTGCATTAATCTCGATCACTTCCTGTCCATCTCAGCTTGATGTGTGTTTTAGATTGATGTAAAAAAGTCTTATTTTACTTGGAGCTCCAACCCACACATTTATACGCAGCTGTGTGCCTCCAGTAGTTCTTGCATTAGTCATTTTACCTTTTGTTATGTGTTACATCTTGTTGATTAAAATGCCAGAACAAATTCCTCTTAAAAACATTCCATCATTGTTTTTAACGACGCTGACAGCGTGATTCTAGGGATGGCCTTGGCACAGACTTAAATACTTGAACAGCTATTGGAAGGATTGCCATAAACTTTTAAACAGACATTCATGAATTGTAACTTTGGTGATCCCCTGACTTTTCCTCTAGTGGCAGCAGGTGTCTCATTCAATGAACTATTTCAACATCTACTAGACTGGCACAACACTTTTCATCAAGTCAAAATTTTAGTTTGTCCAATACTTTGGTTTATGACCAAAGGGGCACCCCACTAGCTGAATAGGTAAGGGACGTACCACAAAACCGAACCATCCTTGTTTTAATTCCAGACATGGGCTTTTGTTGCATGTCATACCCACCTGGTTGGCTTTCCAATAACAGGCCGAATGCCCCCCCCCCAAAAAAACCTTTAAAAATCTTGGCATGTTAGCTTGCTGATGGTAGCATTTAGCTCAGTCTTGCCATGAAATCTTGTACAGCAGTTCATGGTTCCCAGAGGATGAATATATTGAGTGAATTTAGCCTCAATGTGATTTGTAGAGAAGATTTGTAACTGAAAAAAAACATTTGTAATTGAAATAAAATAAAATAAAATAGACTATATTAATGCTGGTTGCTGCTGTGTTAAGTGCTGGTGGAAAGCTGGGACATTTGGGCTTTTGGCATATTCATGTTTAATTTTAAAGCGGGAAAGACATTTTTGTAAATAGACAGAATAGCTTTTCGTCTCACGATTAGAGCACATACATTTACCAACCACAGACTCTTTACAGTAACCTATAAATGTAAATATATGGTTTAAATAAGCTACTGCTAGGTGGTAGAGTTGTTCTTCTGCTTCTGTGCAAAAAGCACATTACTGCTGTCAAAAATAAACCCCCACCCCTGTCTGTTGTTAAGTCTGAAAAACTTTACATTTCTGGGTCACTGAACATCTCTTTTGATTTGGCCAGAACGAAACCACGGCAGAAAAAAAACAAAACTGCGGCAGACAGTTAATCTATACTCATTTCTGATTCATGTTCTTACAGCTACATTTACACTAGTTGTAGAAATCGTGTAGAGAAAACCAGACACATTCTGTATCTGCGATGTAGGAGCTGATAGCAAATTCTCTGGTGCAACGTTACTGAACTCGGCAGCAACAACACACAGCATTCTTTCCTGCAGTTAATGTTGCCATGACAACAATGTCAATGATAAGAAAATAAGCCACATTAGAACCACATTCACCTGGATGATTGTTGTGAATGATCTCCAGCTACACCGTATATTCAATGTCACTAACAATGTATATTTTTACATTATTATATTATACAATATTTTATCAATTTTGTTTGCATGTATTTCAAAATAGAAAACGTTACACTTCATAACGTATTGTTTTCAAAACAAGAGGTTTGGGCCATTGGATCCGGATGTGGACCAAAGTTCTGACTTTGAGAAGTCCTGCTGTAGCCTCTTAGGCTGCTTTCTAAACCGCCGACTATACTAGGTACTGATTTGGCCAAAATGTAGCATGTAGTATGCAAACAAAACAAAATCTGCAGTATGCTAGAAATACCTATTCCATCATACATAGGATCATTCTACTTTGCCTACTGTATCCCACAATTCAAAGCCGGGGAACGCTCCCCATTGGAGTTTTTTTTCACTTTATTTACACAGTCACCATTATTGAAATGGTCAGTGGTATATGACCACATTTAATTGAACGCATTTTATTCTAATTTAACCATGTGCAAATAGAAATTTTGACAAGGCTACAGTTATTACTTTTCAGATGCAATACAATTGGCAGTGGTTTGCTATTGTTTACTTCCGCTTTTCAAAACTGAAAACTGACTATGCCTGGCCTAGAATACTGAAAAATAAATCGATTGAACAGTTTCATACTGCATACTACTGATGAATGCAGTAAGAATCTAATAGGGTAGTGTGGCTGTTTTTCTCTGTTAGCTGTCTTCTAAATGTTAGCTCTGAGGTTCAAGTCATAGACCAGTGGGATAGATTATAAGGTGTGAAGGCAGACCTTTGAGATGTTCCCTTTGTAGATCACAAGCTGGATTTGTTTTTTCTCTCCAGTTAATTTGGAGGAAGTGATAAAGAGAGGCAAGGAATCAATATGAGCCTAAGCAACAGAGAAAAATGGAATGAGATTCATGAAAGGGAACCTTATCTGCGATCCGTTCCCACGCCTTGATTAACAACCCTTCCCTTTAAATAAGACGAGTTAGAAACACTTTTGCTTCATTCATTTATTCACAGATTGGAAAACCACCCTAAAGTAACATTTTGTTAGGATTTGGTCCCTCAAGACTAATTAGATTTTGATCAAAAAAGCAAAATTGTTAAGAAAGCTTGTCTTTTTTATTCTTTGAGAAATTAAACAGTTTACTAACAAGCAAGGAATACAGAAATACTTCTACTTTCAGAGATAAATCTCACAAAATTTTATCGGTTACAGCATCCTAGCATGACTATTAAAAGTGAATTCCACAAAGTACAAAATCTCTAGTCATACCAGTGTTTCGACTTCTGCCTTAAACAAATGAGCTTTAACTATGGACTTGATCATTTTGCAATTTAAGTCTGAGAAAACATTAAGATTTGTACTAAAATGTTAACTCTCATGCAGACCTAAACACAGCTATGCATCGATGCATTTGACAGGCTACTGGTTAGCATACAAACACCATTTACCACAGTGTCCCCAGTTATAAAGTATCTGTCTAAACCTAATAAAGGACATCGATTTAGTCTAGCTCCTGTGACATTGTGCTTGTATACACAGCAAAGTTGAATCTTTGTACAAATGTACGGATTCGAAATCAAGCCTAATGGCCATTTTCTATCAGTTGCTGCTGTACCGTTGTCATTTCATACTGACTCATTTAAGACATTTTAGCTTTTGATCTGTTGAAAATTCTCCAGACCTGTCAAAACTGGCTGAGTAATCATCAGGGACGCAATGGTTCCATCACATCCGAGAGGATCATTTCCTTTCTGCTGATTAGCGGCGGTTAGGAAAAGAATCATTCGATTGCACAAAAGTGTGCCAGAGCACATCGTGTTTATTGAAGATGAAATAATGTTTCAGTGTGTGTGTGTGTGTGATCCCTACCCTCTACTCCTTATTTGAGTTCACCTCCTTTCATCTCAGTCATTGCTCTCTTAATGAGGAACGCAGCTCCACTTAGCCACAAAAGGAGATTCCTGTCACGCAGCAGAGAAAGACCTAATCTGGGCTGGAAAGGAGCATCATCATCATCATCACAGCCAAACAAAGACAGGGGATAATGTTTTTCCCCTGATTCCCCATTCAGTCCTTTCAATTTACTGCATGGTAAGAGCCCCAAAGAATGAGGAACAAGAGACAGGGGATGAAAGGCGGAAATCCTTCTCTTGTTATGGTTAATATTCAACACCATCTTCTGCAGTGGCTCCCCTCACTGCACGTGGGAGAGTCGGAAAGCCCAACAGCCCCTCTGAGAAAAAGATTTTATGAGTGAAACTGGGTTACAATCATCCTGCTGCTACTGCTCTGGATGTTAAAGCAGAGATCTGTGAGCAAAAGGGCTTTTCAACATAATTTTGGCCAGTACTTGCATTCTTCGTCCACAGGACATAATTTAAATGGCAGTGCCGGTTTGTTTTAATTGCACAGAGGAAGCCAAATAAGAGAAAAAAATAAAGTGGACTTAACTACAAATAACATCTTTGTTCGGTCTGGCATTATAAACTGGCAGGAAGTGAATCCTCGGCCCCCTGAGGGAGGCATCTACAGCACTGTCAACTTTCTCAGGAGAAGAAGAGGAAGAGGGGGGGGCAAACAAAAATGTTGGTTGCGGACAAATAAAGCCTGTTCTGTGAACCCCATGCACAAGAAAGCATGCCGTTCTTATAAATTCAATAAACACCAAACATCTGTGAGGGCAGCCATCTTATCTAATAGCTTTAATTTAACTGCCGACCTCATGGCTGTAAACCTGCGCACAAGACTGAGCTTCTTCTCCCTGTTCAGACAGAGGCCCAGATTACTAAGAGTCGTAGCATATGGTGTCTGATAAAGAGTCATCATTCCAGAGCGCTAGTTCTGTGCGTTGGCGCAGAACCTGTCCTCTGCAAACCTGCCACACTGTCAGTTTCCATTGTCACTTAAGCAATGCAGACGTACAAAAATATATTACAGCTCATTAAACAAACAGTTCTCGCATAGCTGAGAAGCATTTTCAGTCACAAACAACAAACATCACGCTCGGTCAGACAATCAATGAAGACAATCAAAAGCTATCTTCCTTTCCAAAAGAACAGATCATGGGAGAAACTTTTCTGGCCTTTGCTAGTCTTATTTGATCTAAACCAGTGGTTCCCAAACTTTTTGGCTTGTGGCACCTTGAAATCAAATCATGTCTAAAATGGCCAAAAAAGTGGCAACTCGCACGGATGAGATTGACACAGCTGTACAGGTTGTCGACTTATAGAAATAACAACTCTTATATTGAATATTGACATATTTCATTAATCGATGAGTAACTGCTCCTAGAAAACGGTACAGTATGTTGAAAATTATGTTTGGGGGACAGGCACATCCTTCAATACTGACTGCTTAGGACAAAACACAACTAAATATAAATAACCATAATTTGGTGTAAAAGAAATATATATATATATTTCCTGATCTAAACAACCAGTGTGAACAACTCAAGTATGCCTCATATAGCTTAGATAAATTAATAATGGTATTCTAAATAATTGTTTAGCTCATGAAACGTGATACAGTCACTTATTTTCCTCTAATCCTTGATAATGGGACTGGCAGGGTTACTGCTGTGTCCAGATCCTTAACTTTCGACTTGTCTAATAGCACCTGGTTTCACAGTGGATCAAGGAGTGATGAGGCCATAACGGCCCTCAGCGTCCCTTACTCATACTGGAGAGCAGAGACAGGAATGACAGCAGTAGAGATGGAAAGAGCCACACAGAAACAATTAACGAGGAAACAATTATTACTACAACCATAGGATTTTTGATATGTTAGCTCTGTTCATCTATTCTTCATCAATGAATATAAAATGGCAACAATGAACAGCTTTGTAATGTTAAAAAGGCATGAAGAGAGACTGGCTGCAATCTAGTAAGCTGATTGGTATAAAGCATACACTCCGTTGTGTGTTTATGAGTCTGGATCACACCATTCAAGCTGTATACAGTGAGACATTTAAACGGAGGCAGGACAAATCAAACAGAAAGAAGAGTGTGTATCGGCAGGAGGGAGGTTGACGAGGAGGACGACTGGAGCCCTGCTACACTGGGCTGTGGTCCGGAGAAGCGTGTGTGGCCGTCACCGTCACACACTCAGTGGCTGTGTCCTTGGTCCTGCGAAGGCCCATGTACAGCCTCTCATCCAGGTTAGCAGTCAGTTTGTCTGTGAGCTCTGCTGTGATGGTCTGCGGGCCGTAGCCTGAGGAGTTGGGCGGCTGAGGGGGCGAGCGCTCGTCCGGGGGCTCGGGAGGGAGTCCAGATTGTCTGCTGTCCTCCTGAGGGTCATGGTGCTCACTCAGCCCTCCGTGACTCTTCGAGACGAAGGGATGAAGAGGTTGTGGAGGAGAGGAGGTGCGGTCCTCAGTGTCTCTGACAGTGACACCCTGCTCCCTGTCTTTCTCAGTTGTCATAGGCTCGACCTTTGGAGTGTCCGGAGTGCTGCCGGTCCCGTCGCTGGTCTCCTCATCAGGAGCACTTACGATGCGGGGCAGTGTGCTGTGGTAGCTTGTGTCCAGAGGGTAGTTCACACTGTCCCCTCTCCGTAGTGGGGTCCGCTGTCTGTCAAAAGAGGACTGGAAGTGTCTGACACCAGGATCACTCCACTGCTTGTGGTGCTGCCACTGCTTGCGGAGGTGGATTCGGGACCGGTGCTTCCTTAGCGGCGACTCCTGCTGGTCAAACTGAGGGTCGTGGCGGAGAAACTCATGGAAGAGGGCGTCCGTCTTCTCATCTATGCTGTAGTCTCGTCGGTGCAGTGTTGGCTGTTGAGGTGAAGGCTGCGCAGCCTCTCGAGGTGTGAGCATCTGACCATATGGGAACCAACTCAGTGAACCAGCACCTGTTTCTATGGAAACGCCTCCACTGGCACCCAGCAACGTCTCGTCCTCAGGCTCTTCCTCAAAGAGATGAGACTCAAAGCTCTCACCGATGGTGCCAGTTCGCCCTGCGTTGGTAAAGTGGTTCCTTTTCTCATGGGCTGTTCTGTCCTTAGGGCTGCCGCTCATGCTCCCAAACAGTCGCAGGTCTTCTGGACCACGAGACGGAGCCTCTATCGACGCATACCCACTGTCCATCTGCAGCAATTTACGAGTCCCAGTTTCTCCATCGCTGCCCCCTCGCTCGGATTCTGTGCTTTCCTGTTTCCTCTTTTTTCCCTCCTTCACCCCCAACCTCTCATCCACATACATCAAAATGTCCTTGTCATCCTCGCCACCCTCTGCCTCATCCCCTAAATCTTGGGACGAGTAGCTGGGGAGCCCTGCTCTCTCGGTCTCTGTGCGTCCGCTCAGCGAACACACACTGTCGGCATCACTGCAGATGGAGTTCCTGTCATTGTTGCTGCTCTGGTCAGAGGCAGCATACTGTTCCAATGTTGCACGTAGGGTCCAGATGTCTTTGTAAAGGGACTGGGGGTCCTGGGGGTTTAGGGGTTCCAAAGGGTCTTCCCTTTTTGCCAGTGACAGCGCATCATCTAGTGGATCAGGGGATAGGCCAATCACCCCTGGTCCTCCGTGGCTGCAGCTGGGCTCCACCATCACCTCTACCTCTACCCTGTAGTGTGCACACAGGTGTGGAGAGAAGAGATAATATGAAAGAAATAAGGAGAGAAGGAAGGGAAGAAACAGAGACGCGCAAAACAAGCGTCAGTGTCAGAGCATTTACCTAAATAACACATTCATCTCAGACATGGCTGTGTTCACAGTGCACAGAATGATTTTCATGACTTGCAATGGCTGCTGTTGCATGTCCTTAAACTGAACTTAGCGGATGCCATGTGTCCAGAAATCCCCTGCTTTCATCTCGGGACAGCAGATTTTAAGAATTCATACTGTATAAAAAATAACTTATCAGTAGCAAACAACTGTATATGAGCAGGAGGATTATCAAATTTTGGAACTCACGGCAGCTTCCAGGAAATTCCTTTTATTTTCAACAACAAACATCTGCAAACATACACAGGAAATACGGTTTAATCTAATACTCAGTGAAGGAAAATAAATGGTTACTTAGAAAATACTTAGGGAGATTGGATATTTTTTGTTGTATTACCTAATATTGGGCAAAATCTGCATTGCTATTGTTGTAAATTTTAAATAACAAATTTGCAGTGACCCTCGCTCTTCTGCGGACATCATGATATTATCAGACCATGTCAGCGGTGGAATGGTTTCCTATGTCAGAAATAAACCCTGCGTCCCGATTCTCCACTCCTCTCTCATAAACAAAGTGCACTCTGGGAATCCCCTACATCTGGCTTCAAATCATCACTTGGTTTTAAAAGAATTCCTGTTTACAGGAATCCTATTACATGCAAATCAGCCTGTGGTTAAATTGTATTTACAGTCCCACAGCATGGTGCGGTTTAATCTAATTAAATGTTATAGGAAAACAAAAAAAGACAAGTGTCATGTGTCCCTGCTCATCTGGCATGTAAAAACATGTGCAATGGTGTTTGACACAGTTTATAAAAGCACACTTTTATGTCATGGGAAAGTGGTGAAGAATTGGGATTTAGAGCCGTATCCTTCTGTACATCATGATCGTACGTTTTCTAGCTACAGTAAAGAAATGAGTGCGAGGCAGCCAAGCAGTGAACAGGATGAATGGGAAGGGAATTAAAGATACCTGCCAAGGGAGGGGGGTGGTGTGGAAGGAGGTGAGAGGAGGCGTGTAGTGGGCTGGGTGGGACAGTAGGTGACATCCTGGGTGCGGGCGATGTACTGGATGAGGTCTATGTGGTGCGCGTCGTTGTCGTCCTGGTCCATGCTCTCGCTAGCGGCTCGCTGGCGCTGGAACTGCCTCCTCTTTGGAGAGCCTGGCTCACACCAAACATGGGGGAAGAGCAGTTAGTTGTGCAAGTTGTGTAACAGCAGCCAGGAGAGAAATGACACTTAATTCAGGAGAAAGCTTCTATCCACTGTTGAAGTTTCTGAGGGGATTTTGTGACCTTTTTTTTGGTCCCTTGGCATGATAGAAGGACTTAGCCTGGGGAAGCGCAGGGAGAAGTGTGTGTGTATTTAGGATGGAGGGGATCGGCAGCGGGGATTTACTCAGGGGCTCAAATTGACTTGGAACGGCTAAACTTTGCGTCACTGAGCCATCTGTCCTGTATGTGTGTGTGTCTGTGTGTATATCCAACTCTTAGCAGGCAAAAGGCATCTCACAGTTGGTTGCTGGAGCCCCCTGCTTATCCACTGTCTGTTTACCACGAGAGAATATTGGCCAAAAATTATTAGCACACATATAAATGGAGAAAATATAGCGAAAGAAGAAACTGCTAACTGTATAACTTAATTTTTTGCGTTGTGATTTTTACAAAGAATAGTTTGCTGCATTGGCACAGATGCATTGTTTCTAAATATAAAATAGTAGAAATATACTTTACACCATCAAGGATCCATTACCTCTGGTGTCCAGACTCGAGGCTCTCTGGCTGGTGTCCAGCTTCCACTTCTTGATCTTGAAGTAGGGACTGGCCCCCTCCAGACTAGCATGGCGCCGCAGTTTAGTGAAGAACTGCAGCATGGGCCCCTGGCTTCCTGCTCCGCCGCCTGCAGGAGGGGCACCGCTCCCCATCGTGGCCCCTTCTCCAACACTGACACTGCTGCCTCTGCCCCGAGGCCCCGTTCTCATCATCTCGATCTGAGCGCACAGAGAAACGCGGTTAGAAAGAAAACATGACCAGCGGTGTGTGTCTAATCCCCTTTGACAGTGATGTTCCTTGTTTACCCATCAACCATCCCTCTTGTTGGTCCTCCCTCAGGCTCTGTGACCCTCTAGTGTCCACACGGATGACTCACTGTTTGACTGGCTGCTTGAATAGCTGGTTAGTGTACAGAATGACTATATTGAGAAAAATCACTCTACAAATAATTAACTCAACAAACGTGAGTACTTGAGATATCTGCACTTGTGTTTTTTTAACGTGTGGCTTTTCGGCAAGAAAATCAGTATAACATGCCAAACTTTGGAATTTCTCCATCGTCGTAACAATGTAACAATTAGTTATCACTTGTTGTAAAATATTATATATTTTACAGTAGTTGAAGGTAACTTACAGAGCTCGGCTCTTTAGCGCTGAAAGCAATAGTGTTCTCACTGAAGCTGGTGTCCACCACAGAGTTGAGAGCGTCTCCGGGGAGGGCACAGCTGGGATTGACGCTCAGGCTGGTCAACGCTGTTTGTGGTAGGGGGCACAGCATCGGCTGCAGGAAAGCACACGCAGAAAAATACACTTTTATTTTCTTTTGAATCAACTGTTGAACATGCATGTTTTCTGCAAGGCTCTGTTTATTAATACAGATATTCAGATTCAATTACGGTCTACCGCAAGTACTGTAGCTCCACTTCCAAAGTTGTTTTCATGTTTAGGTAACATGTATGAATAAAATTCAAGGCCCATGTTCCCTCTCCAGCTGTCAGCCCAGCAGCAGTGATTGAACAGCCTCAGCTAAAAGGAAATCAATGTGCAGCGCCTGCTGAAATGAGCAGGCAAAGAGATCCCTGATACACGTGTTTGGGTACATTAGGTTGATACATTTTCTTGCCCTCACCCAAGTGATTTATGTTCTAATTGGCCCTGGGCAAGACTAATGATGCATCCTGACTAATAGCAGGTTAAAGGCTGTCACCTGGAAGATAGAAAGTGCTGACTTAGTGACAGGGCGTGTTGTCATGGTGATGCTGTTCTCGGCCGAGTCGCACTCGTGGATAGTGACTATCTTGAGGGCCGGAGAAGGGATGTGGAGGTGTGTGAGCCGGGCGTTCTTCAGGTGGTGAAAGTCACCCTCGGTCAGAGTGTACCTGGGTGAACAACACAGAGTTAAAAAGCTACAAAGTCCTTGAAAGATCAGATATAAGTTGCATTCACTCCTGATAAGTTATAAAACATGGAGCTTATCCTTGCACAAGAGACAAACAGCCAAGGGGAAATATCTGACTTCGAACCCATTAGAGCTACTCTGCATTTAGCCCCACAGAATAATTCCTTTTGAAGACTTCGCATATCAGGCTCAGGGCTTTAAGAGAAAAGTAGGGCAGGGAAATAATGAGAAAGGGTGAGAGCTCTTTGTGTCCACAGCATAGTTAATGCATTCTGAATTAATTCTTAACCCTAAACTAACATAAAAGAGAAATGGACACAGTAAAATGTGTACATCCTTTGATCTCAGAAAGCGGTAAAGCTGGAGTGTATGGATATTAATGTGTGTTGAACACTGAATAAAAAAGCATAGAGATTTGCAAATGTGGGCATTTGTGTGTGTGTGTGTGTTGGCTTTCTGACCTGCGGCCTTTCTCCTGGGCCTTCTTTCCATGATCGAAGAGCGCAGCCTCATTGAAAGAGACGCGGCGACCCATGGTGCCCGTGGAGAGGAAGCGCTCAGTCTCTTGGTCGTGAGAGCTGGCCATTGACAGGCATTCTGACTCATCCACCCTGATGGTGATTTCTACCAGAGACACGAGGGGAAAGAGACAGAGAGGTAGAAAGATGGGTGAAGGAAGAGCAAGAAGCTACGGCAAAGAGTCCCCAGAGGATGAAGCTACCTGTGATGATCTCCTGACTTTTCATCAAGCATCACCAGCAGGTCACTCATTGAAATGTCAGTAAAATATCTTAGCATCTTTAGGGTCCTAATGGTAAAAAAGTTACTTTGTGCGATACTTTGGTTTATAACCAAATACCCACAAAACACTATTTTGTGTTTAGCCCCAATTAGCAAATATAAGCAGGCTAACACTAAACAACAATGGTGAACATAGTCAGCATGTTACCTGCTAAACATTAGCATCATTATTTTGAGCATGTTAGCATTAGTTACACTTTTGTGTCTCTAATATATTATAGGACTACTATAGTGCAACCGAAAGTCTGTTGTAAATGGTAGTGCCCTGGTGGCCTAGGGGTCCAGGGCACCTCCCATGAACCACAAAGCCCCCAGTTCAAGTCTAGCAGGGGACCTTTGTTGCACTTCAATCACCAATATCTTTCCTCTCATCTCCTTAAAAGTGTCAAATGTGTAACAAAGGCTTTTAAAAAAGATTTTTAAAAAGTCTGTCTGAAATGAACCCATGTCTGCTGTACTGTCACACTGGCTGTATAACTGAAGGGACGCATCTGATCCGACACCTTTGCGGATTATGAGTATGATAATATGGCAAACTGCTGACCGAAAAGCAAAACAAAAAGCCTTACAAAAGCAGTTTGGTGCTTTTTAATAAATCATTTTCATTTCAGACAAAGTGCATTCACTGGTCCCAAAATGTCAAAATGTGTTCCAGGAATGGCACAGCTACTTAAAGTAATTGGGTCGAGATCACAATATTTTAATGGAAGAGACATTACACATTTGTGCTGACGCGATAAAAATATCTTCCATCAATCAAATCCCTCTATCTCCCAGCCTGCCTGTCTCCATTACTCCTCCCTATCTCTCTTGTTCCCCTATCCCTCCCTCCCTCCCTCCAATTCTTCCTCTTTGTCCATTTTCCTCTTACCATGGGTGGGCTGAGACTCTTCCTTGTAGGTGGTGTGGGTTTTCTCAGGGTCATCGCTGGCCCTGGGGCACACAGAAACATTCAGGTCAAGGCTGTGACATGGTTACCCCTGAAGTCTGCCTTTCATCTGTCGAACTCTACTGATGCAGGTAGGCGGCCACACGGGCAACCACAGTGCAGTTACAGTTTGACCTTTTTGTTCTGCGTGAATTTGAGTTTGAATACACATACCGATCACCGGTTTAAAAATGCAGCTTTAAGACAACTATAACAACAAGGCCATAGGGCTGAATGTTTGTCTAAAGGGCTGCCAGCCTGGCTGTATAATCAATGAGGGCCTAAATCATTGCCAGTAACTTGATAACCTTCAGGGCCAGGGGATCTCTTCAATTGATAAAGCATGGAGCTTTATTGGATTGCACTTTTCCACTCATCTTTAAGTACACAGGGAAAATACACAATTTAACGCAAGTTCATATTGTTTATAAGGAATGGAGTGAATATTATTCTTTTGGTATATTTTGTCTGTAAACCTTCCCGTTCCATCCTCCATGCAAGCTTCTTAAATGCAAACATTACCTTTATGAGGCATAAAAAAAAGAAACTAATCAGTCATTTCTCTCCATTTGATTTCTTTGTGCAAAGCTATAAATATGTGTGAGTGTGTAGTGACTTCAGGGATTTCTCCATCCACCCAGATCTATGCTTCTTCTTGTCTCTCATTTCCTCTGTGGCTCCCGCTTCTCCATACTGTGTGTGTGTGTGTTTGAGTGCACACGGGGCTCGGTTGAGACGCAAGATTAATCACAACCGATGGCTGCTATGAAATCTCATTACGCTCATCATTTGTACCAGTCTGCCCGATTCTCCTCTGCTCTCCCCCGGCAAGCCTCTCCTTTTCACGACTCAGCCTCTGTGCTCTCTGTTTATCTGCATCTAGCTGGTGCGCTCTCAGATATTCAAGTGTACTTGATGATGCGTGCTGCTGTAAAGAGGGACAAAGCTTCTTGAGGGTAGCCATGTTACTGCTGAATAAACACGCATGAATCACGTCTGTTAATGGAATCATACTGAAGATGGGTTTGGGATTCACTGGGTGGAGCAAACTGGACCATTCCACAGGAAGTAGTTAGCTTCATTTGCAACTGCAATGAGCTTTATCTACTATGTAAGTATACACATTCAACATAAGCACCAGCGTGTCTCTAAATAGTCATTGCATGTGAGCTCCGGAGTAGTCGTCTCTGTCTGTCAACAAACTGTGTGTACTTGTGTGTGTGCACACATGTGCTTTCATGCAACACAGTACAAACACCACCTGTGCACCTGGACCTGCAGACTAAACTGCCTTTGTGAAGCAAAGAATCTTCACATTTTGTTGCATAGGAGTGTTGATCTAAGTTTGAGGGAATATTCAAGGATAAAAAGTTTGGTGTTATTGTGTTGGACTGAATCACAAGAGCTTTTGAGTGATTAAATAACAGGGACACCCAGGAACACGTGTATATATTATAATAAAAACCAATACAACAACGACACAAACCATATAGCCTCATAATCACCAAAGAGATGAATGAGACCTCTGTTTGTACAGTGTCAACAGAAACTGAACATCACAGGCTCCATAAAGAAATGTATTGCAGTTCTCCCTTTATTACATTTTGGAGCCACTGCTTTATTAAGTCCACACGTTATATAGGTTCTTACTGTTGGTTCCTAACAGTGTTCTGGGATTTGAGCTTATACTGCAAAGCTCTTTCTGAAGTGGCTTTGGATGATAGATTTTGGATAAAATCCTAAATGTAATGCAGAATTTTAGCATCGCACCTGGCACAGAATTTCCCTCCTTGACTGCAGCGACGGTAGGCGATGAGGAGGACAAAGATGAAGATCAACGTTCCTACCAGGAAGATGGAGAGGATCACCCGGAGGAGCACATAGCCATCTTGCTGCTCCTCAGCCTCCAATGGGATCTCCTGAGAGATGAGGTCAGAGATAAATTAGATCGATAGATAGGTTCCCACATAAACATCAGTGTACAGAAACTATTCGCTGAGGGTTAGTGCTGCACCTCTCCGAGCCGAGGGATAGAGGTGGATGCATGTCTACTATTGACTCGGGATCAAAGACTTCTTTTCTAAAAGCCTCCAATTTTTATTCTGACATAATGCTTTACTGTTGCTACTTAGTCCATTTATGAAATAATGACAGTTCAGATCCAGACGTCACATGTTTGTAATAAGATACAGAGACATACGATCGGTATGCCACTCATGTAATTAGAGAAATGCCGTCACATTTACTGCAGCCTAGTTTTGACAACGTTTCTATGCAGCTGTTTTACCTCCCCAGTATCACCATGCCGCTTAAGAGACTGTTTTAGCCCCACCGGTCTGTTGGCCTGCATAAAGTAAATCTATAAATGCAACAGTACAATTAATCAATAAATGCCAGGGCTATTAACCTGTCTACAGTGTCCACAGGGTTGACTGCAGCTGAGTGAATTAAGCACACAAGGAGTTTTGTAAGGATAAACATTCTTCAACAGAGGAGACATATTGAAATCTCTCCCTCTTTATTGATTGGATAAACTTTATTCAATCCACTCCATAAGCTTGAACAAAAGGCAAATGGAAAGCTATAACTGGCAATAAATCTGTTTATCTCGCTGCATAAGTATAAATCTACAACCTCACCAAGTTTTTCCCCCACATTTTTTGTCAATATTATTCTGTATGTAGTATTATGCATTCATCTCTACACTCTTAATTACTTTGAGTCTAATTGTGCTAATAGCTAGCTGTTAGCTAGAAATGACATTTTACTGTGGAAAACAAAATGTGATTTTTTAGAACATTTGAAAAAGCATTTATATATGTATTTAAGTTTCTTCTACAATCATCTCAGTAATAATTAACATTATTATATTATTTATTATTACTTTTATTTACTCAATATAGTTTCCCTTAGGTGTATAAATAATGCAGAATTAACTAACTAACTCGTATTAGTTTATGATAAAATTGCCCATTTTATGGATTTTTTTCCTGAATTTCTTTTTTTGAACTGAGATAACTTGTTATGATTTGGTGCTATATAAATTAAATTAAATTTAACTCGTAAAAATATTACATTTAGTTTATCTATCCACTTTTACTAGCAAAAATGTGTTACCCCAGTACGTTTCTTGATGCCCATGTATGCTACAGAACAGGGACTGAAATGGTTCAAATAAAATGATAGATGGCAACATGACTGGGAGAGTAGAGAACATCAGCAAGCCTGTTTTTTTTTAATGGAGCATCAGCGTAACATGACAACCGCTCTTATGTAAAGATAATTGACTTTGGATATGTCAGAATGATGATCTTATGAGGGAGAATGCACAGCAAGTGTTAATGAGCGGTAGACTCTGATGCCACGTTGTAATTTCTCTGCGAGGGGAAATTAAAGCTGAGCTTAGATCAAAGATTTAATTATTTCAGGTCCAGGTCAGGATGTTCTCTATTAGCCAGTCAATCGGCCAGAGGAGAATATGAGGGAAAGTATGGGTCTGGTGGTGAACTGCACGCAACACACACAGACACAGACACACACAGGAAGTTTAAGAATAAGCCAGTGGCGAAAGGCAATCTTACTGTGGAGTTTTCTGGTAGGATGTTCCAGACGGTAGACTCATTGCTCATGGTCCAGGCCAACTAGAGAGTCCCCCTGAGAGATAACACATGTACACACACACAAAACACACACACACACACACACACACACACACACACACACACACACAGAGGAAATGGCTGTTACTGGAGCCGTTCATCAAAACACAAAGTCAACCACCCAAATACTGCCTTTTATCTGTGTTAGTAAATCCAGACATACTATGTGCAAACATAAAACAGAACTTCTCTGAACTCATAGCTTAAAGAATACTTTTGCAGTCCATTATTGGTGTCTGATGTCTAAAAGCACAGCAAATGAACATTTATGTAATGTGACAGAAGATGCCTGTTGAAGCAGAAAGATCTTGTTGCATCTCTAACAGCCACGAAAGACTGCAAGACAAAGCAGAAACCATACGTGTGTGTGTGTGTGTGTGTGTGTAGGGCGCATGCTTGTATGCATGCATCAGATCCCACAGAAGATGCAAATGTAGCATCTCGGCTGTAAATCATCACCTATAAATCCAAATCAGCCTGAAGACTCTCTATCTACCTCCCACGCGCACGCACACACACACACACACACACACACATACACACAAACAGAGAGAGAGAGAGAGAGAGAGACAGGGAGAAACACCAGCTCTTACTTAAACACTGGCTCCAGCCGCTGAATTCCACTACCGCTGCTGCTATGCGTTACAGATCATAGCCATTAATACTGCTACTGCTGCACCAAACACCCCCACACACACACACGCACGCACACACACACACACCCTGGATATATCTACTCACCCAGCAGGGTAGAAGGAAGCAACATGCCAGCAGCACTCAACACTCCTTGCCTGCCTGCCAGTCACTGCAGCACTCAACTTCAGCACCACAACCTGTAAGCTATCGCCGAGCTCTTTGCTGCCAGCCTGTCTAACTCCCCGCGTCTACCGTCCAAGCATTAAAACTGTTACGGGAAACACATCAGGCTGTGACCAGAATGCTTTCCTTTTGCAGTACTGTACCACATCCTGCTTTCTACCAGCCCAGCATCTTACCCTGATGGAGGGCAAATGCGCAGCAGCAGCTCTGGATGTGTGTGTCCGGCTGTGGCTCAGGAGTCTCCTCTTCAGCTCCCTTGCTGCATCCTCAGCTGCCTCAGCCCACCCAGCTGACTGAGCCTGAGCAAGCGGTGTTCCCCACTCAGGGCTGTCCCGCTGGCCTCGGAGCGACAGGACGACAATGCTGCATGGCTGATAGCAAACAAACAGCAGAAGGATTGGTTAATTATTCAGTCTGTGTACATTATGTGAACTTTCAAGAGATTGCGGCTCACTGACATATGTTTCAGTAGTTATGATCATAGAAAAATACTCACAAGGAATGACACCAAACATCAGAACATGTTTTTGAATAATCCTTACATTAGGAAAAGCTAATACTACCTCACTGTAATCAATACATGCCATAATATATTTGATAACCAGATAGAAATGGCAAGTAGTCTTGTAACACTTTCCTCTGATGTTAGGCTTTAAGAAATATAGGGACAAATAACCATAGTTATAAAAGTAAGCTATATAAAATCATTTAGTACTTTATTGAGAATGGCCTACTTCTGTGGGGTTGCAAACCTTTGAGATTGCTTTATTGATTAGTTGAATGAGCAGAAGGTAAGACACGGGTGTCCCAGCAACGGCATATCCCGTCATGCTTTACAAAATTGCCGTCCAGCTGCATTACTGGTACAGTGTTAAACAGAGTATCGTTTTCGCTTCGAGTACAGCGTGTTATAACACGTCCATTAATTACCACAATACCTGCCTAGAACAAAACAGAATCGTAATAATTCTAAACTTGTAATAACCTGTTTAATATGAGAAAGTGATGCACAAAAGAAAGCATCCCGTTTCTTATTGCTCGGTACTGTAATATTTTTCTCCCCGGAACCAAATAACGAGATTCGTCTCTGGCGGCTGTTTCCTTATGGAGGTTGGTCTGATAAAATCTAACGCAAGAAAACAAAAACCACGCGCCACATTACGTGATGAAATGAAGCCGATAGTAAAGTTTAAAAATTTATGAAAAGCAGCCATACTCCCGAGCAGCGCGGCGAGGCTAATAAATATGCCATCTTGATATTTCACAAGCGCCTTTGATTTCCATCAGCCCGGTGACACCGACAGAGAAGGTAGCTCACGATTTGTATTGGCTGCACAAAAAAAGAAAACAGACGAGCAGACCTGCGGCGAAGGTAGCACTCACCTACTCAACCAGCCTGGTCCATGAAGGGGTGGAGGGGCGAAACCAAATAACGTGAAACTCTTCTGTGGACACTTTAATGTGGATTTTAAAGCTAAAAGTATTTATGAATGAAACCCCACTGTTTAAGACACGCCCACCACCCAGTCAGAGGCGCCCCACGTGACGCAAGGAGTGAGGTCAAGCTGAGTGACTGGAGGGTTTCTCAAAATTAGCTTGACGCTCAGTCTTCACAGACAGCGAGTGTCTCCGTGAATGTAAACTACATTTCCCTCTTTTAATATACATTTTGCAACTGTAAGACGCCGCTTTTGTGCTCTTTACTTCTTTTCTTTTTCTTTTCTTTATTCTTTTCTTTTCTTTATTATACATTACTTATTCACTCGCGTGCAGCTGTGGGAGAAATAATAAAGCAAGTCTGTATGTGTCATACAAGTGATATACATAAGAGCAACAAAAGCTTAGTCCCAGGCCAGACTAGCGTGCCCCCATCTGTAGAAGCCAATGGCATGTGTGACACGTGGTTTTGGCGCCATCTACCGGTGGTCAGTGCTCAGTGGTATGAAGTTATTATTGGAGCAAAACAACTGAGCACCCGTGACAATGGAATTTCTACTTGTATAAAATAGTCACACATGAGTAACACTAAATTCTAAATCACAGAGAAAAATGCTTTACAAAGTTGCAAACCTGCAGAATGTCTTTCTCTCCCACAAATACAACGCAGCACTAACAACATCTCAAATTCTTCATCGCAGGTGAACAAACCCTATGCTATGAATCACAAATTAAGAAAATCATATGCTCACATTTTTGCTACAGTTGCTGCAGAGAATGTGGTGCAAAACACATTCGTATAAAAAATGTGAAATCATGAACATATTTTCTCACGTTTTTTTTTTCTTGCATACATTTCTATCACAAACAAATCAATAGCTACAACTGCTTGAAACTGCCGTACGAGTCTCAAATACTGTCTTTTTACTCACTTCACTCATTGTAGTAGCTGAAATAAACGCTGTCTGGCTGTAGCTGAAGCTACGTTTCTTTCACTACAACATTATAATACTTAGGTCTAATATGTTGCTAACAAGAGGACATGTGACCGCCTACAATTTACCGCCCACAGCTAATCCACAATAATCAACCCCAACCTCACTGTACGTTGACTGCGCTGCTAAAAAACAATACACTTCCCTGCATCCTTTGCGCCACCGTAAAGCCTTATGGGTAGGTTACCAACGTCCTTGTCCTACCAAGCGCACACTGACTGCCTTCACGCAAGGGCTTGGGGGTCTCTGTCATTCATTTGTACTTGAATAAAACCAGATTTTCAGACATGATGGCAGCAAGATTTCTTCGCCGTGCTCTCCCTGTGCTGAGGCAAGCTCGCTCCTACGCCGAGGCGGTCACCGGTGCCCCGCAGATGTCCTTCACTTTCGCCTCCCCGACACAGGTAGCTAGCTAGCTAACGTTAACGATAGTGGCGAGGCTTCTCTGGCCCAGCTAGCTATTCGGCTAACTTAGTCTGTCGTTGAAATGTCTGCCTGCGGGGTCATTTAGCAGTTATTTTAATAATGCATGGTTTTGCTATCATTTCTACTCACTGTATTATGACTAATGCACGCAGTCAGTTCAGACAGCGTTAGCGGGTGCACTGTCAGTTAAGGGTTTAGCTTAGCTAGCTAACGAGGGCCAACCTAGCTGTCATTCACTCTATTTGCCAAACGGTGCCACTAAAGAAATCCTCGTTTCTAGGTCATCAACCTTAAAGTGCATTTCTGTACAAATGTTTTTAAATTTGGGTTAGCTTACGTTTAAATCCACTGGGAAGCGATCACTCAGCAATGTGTGTTTAATGCACTGCTCTAACCTTGAGGTTCATGCCAGTGGTTAAATCTCGTCCAAGTGTGTATACTAAATCCAGTCCACTGTTTTAAAAGTCTAGTTTCACACGTGTACCACATATTGTCTTGCAGAACTGATGTATTTCTTCCAGTGTTAAAGAAATATATATTAACACAGTATGTGCATCGTGTTGCATAAACGGTAAATCGGTGACACACCAGGGAATACTGCCTCTTAAAAGCACTTTGTTCTATTCAACATTTTACAAGTCTTTGAGTTCAGTCAACATTTTGTTGGTGTTTAACTGTGACAGTGACTGTATCTCTTCATCCCCCGTCTCCACTCTCCAGGTGTTTTTCAACGAGGCCAGTGTGAAACAGGTTGACGTGCCCACACTTACTGGTGCATTCGGTATCCTTCCTGCCCACGTACCCACCCTTCAGGTGCTCAGGCCCGGTATTGTCACAGTCATTAGTGACGATGGCTCTTCTGTCAAATACTTTGGTAAGATTTTGCTTTATAAAAGAACGAATGTGCATGACTATGAGGTCAGGTCTGCCCTAAGGACCTTGGCTTAATTGCCCTGCTGTTTAAATGAATGAGTGTAGTACCACCAAACGTTGGCATCTCTGTTTAGGCAAACAGACAATAATGCTTTCCTACACATCATCTATTACCATCTATTACATTCTGACAGTATTTTTATATATAATTATAAAACCAATGCAATGTGACTGTATATTGGCATGTTTAGTTACACTGGTGTGTGTGTGTCTGTGTGTGTGTGTCTGTGTGGGCGGGCGCGCGCAGTGAGCAGTGGGTCAGTAACAGTCAATGCTGACTCTTCAGTGCAACTGCTGGCTGAGGAGGCTGTTCCTTTGGACCAGCTGGACATGGCTGTGAGTATAATGTCAACCTCACTCTACTCACATACATATTAGAGCAGCATCTGCACTAACAATGGGTAGTATGATCAAATATACCATGAGATAATACAAATTTGCCAAGTGTATTTCATGATACAGTTTTTACCAACGCAGTCATTATCCCATAAAAATCTCTGGCTGTATTAAGGCTTTGCAGGCAGTGCTGGAAATCATTTTGGTGATATTAGATTCCTAGGATTGGTCTTTTGCAGTGTTCAAATGTGAGAGGGCAAGACTAGCAGGTTCGGGTCATCCCATAATACACTTCTGTGAAAGTAGTTGTCAAAACGAAACATGAAAATCTAATCGCAGACCACGCACTCAATGTACAAAAACATCACCAGTTTACTGTTGTGGTTAAATGTTGAGTTTAATATCAATACAGAAAAATAGAGGAGGACACAATAACATAAGCTGGTAAAATGAATGCAATCCAAAAGTAATAAACACCTTCTTGACACAGCCTCAACACCACTGAACACAAGTTTCACAAAAGTGGTATTTAATGCAGCATTAATTGATTGGATTGTGTTGTGTTGCCCAGGTGATCCTGCAGTTGCTTTCAGCCACCCTGCATTTACTTCAATGATTTGGATGATTATTGATCTTCTTATTATGAGCAGTGTAATGGCCCATGATGAGTAGGAACACAGCCTTTGAACTTCAGGATGGAGATTCAGAATATCACAACACAAGACTTGTAGAGTAATTTATATTTTCAAGAAAGTGTTGATCATTGAGGAGGATTATCAGTGCAACGTCACTTTTAAATCCTTTACTTGGGAAACACATTTTAACTTTCCTTTGGTCCATTGCATTTAAATTATAGAGCTTTGATAAGTTATATCTAAAGGCTGGTTGTTTTTTCCACATTTTTTTCCTGTTAAAAACAGACTTTTAAATTGCTCTTACTTTCTTAACTTTTGAAAACAATATAGCAGCAATTATCTTTTTTCGAGTCTGAGGTGTCCTCAACAGCTCGGGTGTTCTGCAATTGACTCTGAACTTTGATTCAATGTGGAAGTGGGTACGCAGACATATTAGATGGATAGATAGACTTTATTAATTCCCAAGGAGAAACTGTAGTGTTGCAGTTGAAGAAAAAAAGAAAAGAATCAACAATCTGTACAAATCAGTATGTTGCCGCTCAGAGATTAAGTCTCCCCTCCCAGCTCAAAGGGGAGTCATTTTATACAGATATCGCTGTGGGCATGATTGAGTTAATGGCTTCCTGTAGCGGTCCTTATTACAGTGAAGAGGCAGGAACCTCCCACTGATGTGCTTTGCTGTCTGACCAGTAGGTCGCGCAGGGGATGTGAAACATTGTCCATCACGCTGTGAAGTTTGTGCAACATCCACCTCTCCACCACCTCCAGGAGCTCCAGAGCAGTCCCCAGCACATAACCTGCCTTCCTAATGACCTTATTGAGCTTCTTAGTGTCACTGGCGTTGATGCTGCTGCCCCAAAAGATGGCTGCAAAGATTGCACTTGCAACAACAGATGGGTAAAAGATGCAACATCTTGCTGCACACGTTAAAGGACCTGAGCTCCCTCAAGAAGTCCCTTCTTGTAGACAGCCTCAGTGTTGCACTTCCAGTCAAGTCTGTTTACATTGACAACCAGGCATCTGTAGTCCCCCACCACCTCCACCTTTTCCCCAAGGATGGAGAAGGTGTTGAACGTATTGATGATCCTCCCGAAGTCCGTGACCCATCTCCTTTGTCTTTGTTGCCACATTCAAGAGTAGGTGGTTGTTTCCACACCACACCACGAAGCTGTCCAGCAGTTCCCTGTACTCGATCTCCTCTCCATCCCTGACACATCCCACAACTGCAGAGTCATCTGAGTTTCTGCAGATGGCAGGACTCAGTTGTACTGGAAGCATTACAGTGTAAAGAGGATGGGTGAGAGTCCTAGGCTGAATCTGTTGAATGCATTCAGCTCATTTGCTTTGTTCTGGTTTCCCACCTGATTCTCCTTCACCTTGAACCCCGTGATTGTTTTCATCCCTCATGATGTTGTTCTGGATCTTGTTCTCCAGCTTCCTCCAATATGCCTCTTTGCTCTCCCTCAGTCTCACTTTCAGCTCCCTCAGCTCACTCCTCAGTAAATCTGTTTCCCTCCCCGATGACTCCCTTCTTCCTGTTCAGCAGCTCCTTCAGGTCGCAGGTGATCCAGGGCTTGTTGTTCGGGATACTTTACAGAAAGAAGTTCATATTCAAAGTTTCTGAATATCAGCTCTGAATGTCATTAGTTTTGTCACACTTGGTCACATATGTTCAGATTGTTACCCACGCTTGTTGTTACTAAAATGAGACATCGCTTTGCCACATGTGGAACATGTGAAATGATTGGAGCTCTTTACTTGTACTTTCACTTATAGCAGGGACCGCTCAGTGTTGGCAAATGATGTCTTCCGAATGTCAGTCTAGTGTGTGATAGTCAATCCTTTATGGATCTTTTTATGTTTTAATGAGATTTGTGCGATGGGCGTCCATTTCCAGTGTGTTGAGGCATGCATAATCATTGATTGTTCACCCTGGTTTGGGTTCCAGCAGGGATGTGATCTTTGACAGCACGGACTATTCTTTGAACCCGCCCTATATTGTTTCCTCTCTCATTGTGATCCCCTAGCGCTGATGAACTGATGATTATCCACCAGACCAGAGTTGCAGTTGAACTTCAGTGTTGAGCCCTTGTTTAAATGTCAGTCTGGAAAATGCTAGGCCGCGTTATTATGCATTATCACCGCCCCGGTGCCTGTCTTTGACCTTGGGCAGTGTCACTGTCAAGTTGACTTCATAGCAGTAAATTAGTTATTTTTTCCTCATTGTCTTCCACTCTGCAGGGAAAATGCACATGTGCCCACGCTGTTAATAAGGAGGGAAAGGTCAGTCACTGTTGAGTTATAGCAGATGTGTCAAATCCCTACTGGGAGACCTTTAACTTCCAGCTATGTTTGGCATTTCTCGTTTCTAATCACTACTGTGACAAATGGAGCTTTCAGAGCAAAGAGGCAGTGGGGATTTTCTCTGCTTGTCTTGCTCCCCCACTTTTGACTCGCTGTGGTTCAGCCGGGCTATTCTGACTTTACATCCTAGTTAGCCTCAAAAGGTTTTTAGGATGAGTAGAGCTTTGCAGGCTCTACTCCTGCCCTGATTTTGGGTTCTATGATTTTTCTGAATAAAAGAATAATTAACCTGGTCGAGGCTTCTTTTAGTACGTAAGATAGCCGATGATGAGGATGTGTTTGATGTTGCAACAAAGCAAAATCTGAATTGAGCCTCTTGGTGTCACTGGCGCTGATGCTGCTGCACCAAAAGATGGCTGCAAAGAGAATTGCACTTGCATTTGCTTTCCTGTTCCATTTCTCATTGTTACACATTCTATTTTTCCATCTATGTTTAGGCTGCCAAGGCCAACTTGGAGAAGGCCCAGTCTGACTTGGCCGGCACATCTGATGAGGCAGCGAGGGCAGAAGTTCAGATCAGCATAGAGGCCAACGAGGCCATTGTCAAGGCTCTGGAGTAGACCTGTGGTACGACATCTCAGCTGCTGCACCATGATCTGGTTATAAGAGATGTCCTGTTAATTAGTTTAATCCAACAACATAATGATGCAGGAGTATTTACAGTTCATTTAAACATCTTGACAAGAAATTAAAGATCATTTTCAGTGTGTTTTATGTATGTGTTCCTCAAACTGAGTCACCGTGTTTTTGCTACCCTCTCTAGGCAATCTTTTCTGTTGCTTTGATGGAAATCAATGGTCCATGTGTGTTTCCAGCTCAGTCACGCCAGTGTCCAGAAGATTCCGATCTTGCTTTGTACAGTGGATACAAATACAAAATAAATTTAATTGGAAATAACTTTTTGTTTGCAGTGTTTTTCCTGTAAGCAATCACACGTGCACACACACACACACACACACACACACACGCACCATCTTCAAGAAAAGCTTTTCTCATTAAGCAGGCGTGCCATGTTGTGTGGAAATGTCAACCCAAATAAAGAGGAACTTCTACACCAGCGTGTTTATGTAGTGAGTGTCTCTGCCTCTTGGTGGCAGCAGATATCAGCTGTATTTTGCACAAGTTCATTTCAGTTGATCAGACGTCTGTTCTACTTCTTGTCAAACTGTTTCGGGGAAAGGACAGTCATAACGTTTGTCATAGAACCACTGCTGGGTGTCATTTCCTCCAAGATATCGCCTTAAAAGCAGGACCCTCTATTTGAATAATATTGCTGTGTACCAGCTCTGGTATCTGGTCAATGCTTAGTCACAATTTACTGTTGCAGGCCCGCTTGTGGGTTGGAGTTATTTGGAACCATCAGTCACTTCCTTGATATAAATGTGTTTGCAGTGCTTGTTTGTTATCAGTGCTGACCTCAGGCATCTGTGACAAAGCCAGGATAAGTCCTTCGCTACCCATCCTGTGGAAAACCAGGCCTTTCTCTTGTTTCATAACCACAGGTTTCACCTCAGGCTCGCTCCAGGAGGCGCTGACCTCATTCACGTGCCGCCTTGAGGCTTTCAGAGCTGAAACCACAACCGGCTTATTTTGAATGTCTAAACTCTCGAGGGCCTTTAACAAGTGTAAGTACACTGGAAGTACTAGTGTTTACACAGAAATGCTCTCCGTGCTAATGCCCATGGTGAAAACTGTCACTTAGATGTTTTTACAGCAGTATTATCTGCATTAAGGTATCACTTCCAGCTTCAAAACAGGAAGTTTTTTCAGTACAGAAAGACATAACAGTTTTATAACTGTCAAATGTGTCGAAATACTTTCCCACTGATTAGGCATGTGCTGTGTAGACTTGCAGACTGTGACTCAGGTCAGTATCCATTAATAAAAAAAAAAGAGTTCTCAACACCTCTCGCACATCCTGCTCTGTTCTCCTTTCCAATCTGTCTTTCTCTTTCGACAAACCCTCCTCGTCCCAGCTGCTGACACATACATTCATAAACAATACACACTCATAGTCACCCATCCGTCAGCCGCAGGGCCTGCAAGCAACACTTCAGAGAGACAAGATGAAATGGTCGTGTCAAAACCACCACTTCTTTAATCCAGGTTTATGGTAGGTTATGTTGAAACCAAGCTCTATTCCTCCTTTTGTTTCTGCTCTGCGTGTTTAACTCCACTCTCATCGAAAGGCAAAGCAGAAAATGACCATGTGCTTTCCATGTGAAAGCTCCGTTCTCTCAGAGAGTTCGGGACGCTCCAACTTTTCTGGAAAAGAAGATACTGTAATTGAGGAAGAAGTCTTGTTGGACTGTAGCACGTCCAGATTTCATCTAAGTTCATCTCAGTGTTTTAGATTTTTTCTCGGCTATTTCCATCTTAGAGCTGCATTAGCCACACAGACTAATGAAGTAAATGTCTCATAAACGAACTGTCTGATCCGAGCGCTGAAGTGCTGTACATTGATAAAGCACGATGAGCATCCAGTGAGAGCCCTTAGTCAAGAGCCACTCGTTGGTGTTTCAGGGCTGATGAGGCCTGTGATAAAAAGTCACCGTCTGCCTCCCGTGGATGGCCATGTACTGTAATTAAAAGATTGCACTGTCTGCACCCGGGAGAATAACATGATGCATGCTATGACAATCCGTGGTGTCATCTTTTGAGTGGTACTCTTAACACAAAGCAGCTCCCAGCTTTGTGAGAGCTCATTGGGCTATATTTACTGAGTCGACCATAGCAGGAATAAAGGAGACCAGCCCATGTGAATCATCATCTTTAGCATGATGTCAGTTTTGAAATGATAGCAGAGCAGAGTATCCTTCTGTGAGATTTCAGATTTAAAGGAGGCCACACCAATGGGTGCCTTTGTCACCGACAGCTTAACAGTTTTAAGCTCAAAAGCTAGCTTAAAAATGTAGTGGTGCAGGGTGGGAACAGTTTGTCGATCAACAAGAAATGAATCTGTGAAATTAATACCTGTGAGTTTTAGATTTAAACTAGGGCTGCGAACTAACAATTGTGTTTCTCAACTATTTTAAAGATTATTCGATTAGACCAAAAAAAGTGAGAATCGGGGAAAATTCCAATCAAAGTTTCCCAGAACCAAAAGGTAAAGTCTTGAAATGATCACAGCTGTATTACCACGAGTCTCAAACCCAAAGATATGTACAGACAAAAAAAGAGAAAAGCAGCAAATACTCACATCTGAGAAGCTGAAAAAGAGGGTTTTTACAAACATTCATGTTTCCCAGATGATCTCTCTCTATAACTTTGGTAAATCCCTGAATTTTTCTCTAACGCCACCATGAGCTTTACATTTGAAAATAAAACATCAGAAAAGTAGTCTACAATTAATACATACATAATACATACACATTTCTGATGTTTGACTAATAGATTAATGGGCAAATTATTTCAGCACTGAACAAAACAAGCAATCTGAAAATGTCCCCTTAGGCTTTGGCTATTTTTATACTATTTTCTGACATTACGTACTGGAAATATATTTGAGCTTGCCCGTTCATAAAGTCAGCAGCCTTGTGTCCAGGCATCTGTCACTGTAATGGTAAGAGCTCACAGTCAAACGGTGTGCAATAAAATGAATCATAAAGCCAATGGAAAGAATGGAGGCGCAGGATTTTCTTTACGTACTGGCCGAAGGTCCAACTTGACACAAACTGGCTGTGAGACTGCGTGATATTTTCCTGTATGCTTTATGAACGTCCTGCCTTCAGAGCGTCTTGAATGTAGACTTAGTCACCGGCTGTATGGATCAGGAAATGGAGTGACTTTAACCTCGTTAGACTTGAAACACAGATGAGAGTCTCTTAGTGGATACTCAAAGCAAAATCCTCTTCATCTCTTTTATATCATTGCTCTTATTAGCCTCATGAAATCATGGGACACACTTCACATGCACCCCCGTTGACATTACACTCGTCATGTTAGTGATAATTCATGGAGCTGACAGCATTGGGAGACCTGTTAATTTATCAGGCACGATTATGAACAAATTTAATTGTGGAATAGGTGAATAATAAGTGAGTTATGCGTAAAACAGGGGGAGTGACAGATGACAGATTATGAGAGCGTCATCTGATTTTTTAAACAGGTGCTGTGACTCGGCAAGAAACATCAAGATACACAGACCTTCGATTTAAACAAAAAAATTGAGATCACACATTGGATTACTCATTTACAGTAAGTAATGTTTTGATTTAATAACTCAGCAGCAAAAAAACGAACAAAGTGTTCTTGCAGTGGGCTGAAACACTCTGTTTGCACTGTTTATTTTCCTTGTCTGCGCTGTACAGACACCTGTCTGGTCTTGTCATGTAGAATAATGTTTTAATTGCAATTTGTTTGATAATCTGCAGAGAAAATATTTTCCAGGGGCAGGTGGTAGGCAACAAGATATTGAGAGTGCCTGATGTGTAAAGGCAAATTAGAGACCTGAGAAGGAACCGAGAGGAAATTAAAGGTCCGGAAAATTTAAACGCTTAGAGCAATGAGTCAGCTATGACTGGGGATGGCAATTTTCCACACACCAAAGTGCAGCAAAATTACACATATCATCCAGCGTGCATAATCACCTGCCTTGGAACTTTAATTTACTGTGGATGTCACATGGTGCAGATACACAGATGCAATTTGGGGATGCTTTCTTGTGTGTGAAAGCTACATTTCCTCTTGCGAGATATGGTCAAGCACGGCTAAGTGTGCATCAAGGGAGCGAATTGAGGCTCTGCAGCGGTAAGAGAGAAAGAGAGGCATCCAGAGTGCGGAACTGATTGAAGTGCTGACCTTTTGGTGGAACTGTGTAAAGAGGGGGCCTGCAGACTCTCAGTCAGCTGTCAGATACTGCATCCAGCCTGGTAGTAGGAGTAGGGCCCTGACACCAGCCTCCCACCACTCTGCCCTGTTTGTGTCATCCATCCCTCCATTCTTACAGCCTTCCATTCCACACAAACACCCACTCACCCGCCAAACACACACACACACACACACACACACAGAGTCAGGCACCACCACAAACACTCACCCAGACGCAAACATCCACACAAACACAAACATATTTCAGCTTGTGCCAGCTAGGTAACATTTCTAGAAATAGCAGTATGGGCATTTGGGAGAATATTGCAAAGCCGCAAACACAGCCTGCTGTAGGGGTGAGATAATCAGCTTTGTGGTAACAGCAAATGGCCCCTGAGTGGCAAGGCAGGTAATCATTGCACTGAGTGTTTTTGTGGGAGACGGGATGAGTGCTTTTCCGTCCTTGTGTGTGTGTCTATGCATATTCACACTGAAATGAGCAGCCAAATTAAAGACATGCAGGTAAAAAATAAAACACCATTATACTCACCTTTAAGCTTAATTACCATCTATATGCATATGGATGGTTCCTGCATATCAACCACCTACGCTGACTCTACACCAAAATAACAATACAAAAAACATATATATATATATATATATATATATATATATATATATATATATATATAGTGAGTGAAAGATGAAGCTGAAGCTGTTCTTGTTTTGGACATTGTCTTGTGAACCTGGGCTATACTGGTACAACACAACAAAAAGGTTTCTGTTGAGTTCAAAGCTGCTCTTCTACTTCCTAGATTTACATAAGCGGGGAAAAGAAAAGCTGCAGATTTGCTTAAATCAGCTTGGAGTTATTCCATATCCCCGGTCTGTTTCTGGTTTTGCAGTGCTTTGATGATCTTCACTCAATTACACATTAACAAAGAAAAACATCCTCTCTTCCTTTTTATTGTAAATTCAAGGCTCTAATTAGCAGATTTGAGTGGTTTCACGCACATTTTACAACAATATGCATAAATGAAAACTAAAGGAAGCGATAGCTGTCAACAGAAGGCAATGCAAGCGGGATTAAATCTTTCCTTGAAGAGAGATTGAATAAAGAAAATGAGTGAAGGTTAGGTTGTGCATGCGTGTGCATGTGTGTGTGAGAGCATATTAGGATGACGTGAGGTTTACTTTGGCCGGGAGAGTGTAAATTATCCATCTTCCCCCAGAGCCACTGACAATTGAGATTGTGGCTCTTTGACATTCCAACTACAGGTGTCACATGCAAGAGGTTTCAGAGGAGTGCATCAGCAGGGTGGGACCCAACCTGCATGTACAGTTCAACGTGAGTAGGCGTGTATGCCCGCACAAGGGTGCAAGCAATATATAAGAGACAAAGAAGGGGCAGATAGAAAGGGGAGATTTGTGAGATTATTGTGGTATAGGGTATGACAAGGTCAAACCAGACACACATGCACGCTGGTGCTGTTCAAGGAAGTGTGATAAGAGCAGCTTGGCCTTTCATGCCCCTGCTGACAATATGCACAGATCTATATTTAGCCATGAGGCAGATGAACAGGTTCATTTCAGTGTGGCTTTACATTTCTCATGTTTTCTCAGAAGGAGGTCTCTGCCCAAATCCCCAACAAAACAGAAAATAGCATGGGATGCTGAGCTGCATGCTTGAAATGTGTTGCACTACATCGGTTATTCGCAAACAGGGGTTGTTGGGGATCTCGTACCCCAAGGGGTACCTCTGCAGCTGCTTGGGGGTGGAAAGATTGTGGAGTAGTTTGAAACAAATTAGTGGAACTATATTCCCATGTTGAGTGAGTTACAAACACTAGCTGAACGCTAGTGCATAAAAATGTGTTAGCAAGCATGCAGAGAAGTTGAAATAGAAATGATTGATAAACAGTTGAAATGATTAGTTAAAAGTAATGTATACATGGTAAAATAGCTTAAAGTAAATGATAAATGGTTGATATAAATACCCCAGAAAAGTGTCTGGGGATCTGACAAATAGAAAGGTTGGGAAACACTGCTGTACATGATATGGCAAGCTAATCATCACATTAATCACAATGGCAGATAGGTGGTATACTTGCCACTTGTGTGGCAGTTCATGTTAGAGTCATGATGCACCCCACAGCCCCGGCAGGGGGGGGGGGGCACCTGAGCTGACAGCTGTGAACCAAAGCTAACAGTAGCACCAGCTGAATGCCACTAATCCTGGCTCAGACACTTGACTCTTCCCAAGCAAGGGACCAAATGCTGATCTCTCAGTGCAGATGACGTCTGATTGCTCCACTGTCCTTTTGCAGGGTTAGTCATCCCTTGGATGGTTGCAATTTTCCTGTCACTCTTTCCTTATGTGTTCAGATCACTCATTCCCATGTGATCAGGCCCAGGGCATGTTTTTCTGTCTTCTGGTACTCCTTCACACACATTTTCCTGTGGACTGCCTTTAGCTGTCCCTATTTCCAAAACATCTATTGGATACGCCTGGGCACGTGAGGATGCCATAACACATGAGAGCACACTCATCATGAAAGTGCAGTCGGTTATTTGTTGCCCTTTTAATTGCATGGTTAGCACAGGTGAGGGCCCTGTTATTTGCCTGTGTGTGTGTGTGTGTGTCTGTGTGTGTGTGCGTGTGTGCCTGTGAATACACATACTGAACCACAACATGCCAAAAGAGGAATCGAGACAGAGTGTAAATAACACCAGAGGAGCACCTCCGGGTTGCCTTTCCTTCCTCTTGAGCTGTGTTGAAACATTCATGTCATAGTATCTGTACTGCCACCTGTGCTGTTTTGAAACTTTCCAACTGACACAGAATTTCTTGAAATCTCAGTGACGTAAAGTAAAAGATACTTGACTTTATTCATATACAGCACAATGATGACACTGTCCGATAGTGACCAGCTTGTGGCATTATGTAAACAAGGGTGCTCTGTTGAGATACACACAAATTAGGTTAAAAAAAAGGTACAACTTTATTTTTTATAGATTAGAGTGGGTACTTTGTGCCTATACAAATTTGTCTTGTGGCACACAATAGGCTGAATATATATCATGGCTAGTGTGATGTGAAAATCACCTGCCACCATTTACATATGAAAAACAACTTCCTCAGAAATGTCCATAGGTGATCCTTCACAGAAAGAACCAAATTCTGTGCTTTCTTGTCATTGTATTATGTGCACTGTCACTCAAAAGAAAAAATTTGGGAAGCAAAACACACCACCAAAAGGTTGTCATGTCATGCTGTCCACTGTCTCATTCATATTTTTATTTCATTATTTTTATATCTGGACATCTCAAACAGCTCATGTGAAGGCTTGACACACTAATCTAACCCTAAACACAGAAATCAAATTACATGTGGCACACTTTGCAAGATGACTAGTGTAAATGCGCTCCCTTTTAACCTTCACCAGTCCAGCTGATCCCTCTGTGCTGTGTGACGCTCGCTGCTGTCCCCAGAGTGATTGACAACTCGTTGTGGCTTTATAGTCACAAGCGTCCTCGCTGAGACACCATAGGAAAATATGACAAGCTAGTTTCCACCTAGGACACTCAAAGCAAGCATACATAACTCCCTTAACATGCACGGATCAGCTCTGACAGACGAGGCCTGGATTCCAGGGCTGGGGCCTCATGCTGGTGACTCTCAACCGCACCCATGAGTGGTGTAGGGTCAAACGAGCCTATAATGGTCAATGAGTGATGGTATACAAACAATATATATGAGATAACTTTTAAGCCTCCATGGCTCCTCATAAGAACATTAATGAATAGTGTCATATGTTGACCAAGGATTTATTTTATCTAATATAAGCACTTTTTTCTTTTCAACAGTACATGAGATGTCATTTTTGACATATAATTGACAGATGATACGTTGCCTGTCTTCTCTATCAAATGAAGAAATACCCTGTATATTCCCACTGACCCCCTGATGGATCCCTCTATCTCTTCCACTTGGGATTTTCCCATCTCACAGCATCTGGGACAGCACAGCAATGACGCAAATCAAATGTCCACAGGATAGCATTACACATAAGGTCATTTACACTGTACAGTCCAAAACTAAACTTCACCCTATTTCACCAACAACCCCTGCAACCCTGCTTTTGACTGCTGTGTTGTAACATCTACATCAATGTAGCAAATAGCTTTTATTGCATTAACATGTGTTTTGCGTGAGTTCAGCTTAGGCCAGACATCCTCTAAATGCAGCTACTGATTGATTCCACACGTGGAGGCTTGGGAGGTGGGGTTGTTCCATGACTCCGAATAGAACGCCAAAGCACCTTTTGAAATGGCTCTGAAAAGGTCAGATAGATGAATTCCAATATAGAGACACCTATACATACAGTAAGTATTTATGGTCATAATGTTAAATTAGCATGTAGCCTTAAAATACTGAGAAATACTCATGGGAAAGTGCAATTAAATGAGAGGATTCAATTTGATATTGTACACTTGAACATGTTAATTGGTGAGCTTTAGATGTGCTGGTAGGCAGGTTTTGTTAACTTCAGACAGAGTCAGGGTAGCTGTTTCCCACTGTTTCCCGTCTTTGGGCTGAGTTATGCTAACTATGCTAACTACATGACAATGGCATCATTGAGGATGTTGATGTAGCACTGTATGAAGTACTAACCGTCTAGTTAATTATTAGTACACTGTCTGTTCAGGGGTCAAGAATCACATTGATTGTTGTTGACATCAGAGTAAACATTGACAATAAAAGTGTCAGGGAGTTGGAGATAAGCAAGCAACTAAATGCGTTGGTATTATCAGTGGCAATGAGTCCAACTCTTGGGAAATGTAAATGATCTCAACAAAGATAATAAAGGCCCTTTTCAAAGAGCCGTGATAATACTGATTACCTTCATCATATCTGGATTGAGACTTGATTTCCTACTTTGATTAGCACGCTGAACAGCTTAAGTGGAAATAGCTTATAATACTGTACATGAGCAGTAACACATGACAGACGTTTCCCATACACAAAGGTCGGAGATTGCATTAACCTGATCTACTGATGACATTTCCTGACCAAATATTTTACTTTATGATGACACACTGTCCACCAGTGAACTACTGCCACCACCCCCGTTTGTAGTCTCAAACCTAAACTTGGCACATCACAGCCAACCCACCAAGAAATGTGTCTGATTATATAAAAATTTCATCCACATTCTTGCTTTTGTGCGACAAACACTGGCGAATGCTCGATAAACACATCCTTAACGAGCAGTCAACACCAGACACGTCAGCTGGCACAATATAAATAGCCACAACTGACTAATTACTCATAGTTGGCCAACTGGCTGTATCAAGTAACATCAAACAGAAAGAATAGACATGACTAAACATAGACAAGGCCAAAGCCTGCTGGAGCGAGCGAGTTGAGGTTAGTTATCATCTGGTTTATACTTCAGCGCTTCAGACATGTTGATGAAGGTTAAGACATGCATGATGGTGAGAGATGGGACTGGGATGACAAATAACTGGAGTCAGTTAAATATGACCTTCTGTCTGTTGTCGTGACTATTCTGGTTCTAAACGGCTATTTTTAAATGTCTCTGGTTCCTGACATACCATAATGTCAGACAACCAGTACAGAGGGAAGCGTGAATAAAGTAAAAAAAGGAGTGACGATGATTTGGCTGGACTTCACATAGAATCAGGCACTGCGGCCAAAAACGCAGATTTTCCGATTCATTTGATCTAAGATACTGCGCTCAGGTTGTGGCGGCGACGGCCTATGGCGAAAAAATACAATTTTGGGAAAAACACAACCCGATATCATGCTGCGGCAGCCAATCACTCTGGCGATCACACCGGCAGACACCCAGTTGAAGAAGAACTTTGTTTAAATGTAGCTTTGTAGCATTAGCTGTTTACCTTAATATTCCGCTGTTTACTGAGCATCTGTGATGGAAGAGAGACTGATCGATCGGGTTGTTGAGATAGTGTAGTCTGGGACCAAAAATATAGGTATATGTGTGTTAAGTATTTCACTTCTTGTTTATCATGTTAATGACATTTGGAATTAATGACTATAAATAGCTTTGCTGTTTAGCACTTCAAGAACAAGAAAACCCCAAAACAGTAATATCACAAATATTTAGGCATGAGAGTCATGTGGTCAAAAGCCATCGTTTATCATTTTGAAACACAGATTTTGTTGTCTGAATGTAGCTATATAATAAAATATAATATATATATATATTTGATAATGACAGTTTCTGATATGTGTTTGAGAGCAACAGGATACCCATCGTGTGGGCGGTGGAGCTGTCACGACAGAACAAGCGCTGGTTAAAGTGAAGCCTCGCCTTTAATCATTAGTTATATAGATGCAGAGGGTCAGGGCAGCCTTCCCTGTATGACTCACTTCTGTTTTTAGCATCTAAATGCACCTCTTCTCCGAAATGACAGTGACATATTACATTTTTTACAGGTGTTTGGAAAGTGGTGGACTGGGGAAGGCAGCATCATTTGCATGTTATCAGTATCATTTTTCAGAAGAGATCATGAATGGAGGTTTCGCTGACTAAAACAGTTACGGAGCATATTTAAAATTTCAGGCCTACAGTTAAGAGATAGCCATCACTAGAGAGCAATCAGCATACAGGACGGTGAACTCTCTTTTATGGAATTACTGCTGTTATCAAGAAACACAAACAGAGAGATGGCAAAGAAGAAGAAAAAGGGAGAGGGGGTGGGGGGAGTGGAAAGCTTGGAAAGTTGGAGGAGGAGGGGGTGGAAAAAAGAGAGCAAAGGGGGAGAGTGGGGAAGAAAGGGAGGGAGAGATGTGAGAGGGAAGGGGCGGCAGAGAGATACGGGAATGGATGACGTCGTCAGTGGGGAAGGAGGACTATTTTAAGAATGCGATAGGGAGATGGCCACTGCGCACTCCTCTGGGCTGACGTAACAGATGAGATCAACTCTCTGCACAAACTGCCAGCCTGATCATGTGACCCGTAATGACCTTCACTATCAGTGATTAGATTACCGCATGTCATCTGCACAGCAATGACCAGCTGTAGGGAGCAGAAACTCTGCTGCAAAGAAAACAACAGGAGAAAGTAAAAGAGAAAAAGAAAGAGAACGAATTAGAATAGGTGGGGGGGTTGTGTAAATGGGAAAAAATACAAATTAAGCAAGAGTGTGAGTGCAAAGACCAAGGGTGGAGAAAAGAAAGGCAACAGGAGAGATATAAAACAGAGGAGCACCAGCCAAGATTGAATTAGCCTGCAGCTTCGGCTACCCCTAAGCCTAGGTTGGAGGAGGATTAGTGGGCAGGGATTCTGGAGTGTGTGTGGGTGTGTGTGGAAGTATTCAACCGTGTGGGAGGAGAGCAGGGTGATTTGGCAAGTTCCAAACTTGCTTGCACCAACAAAGGAAATGCCTGCATCTGGTATTCATCTCTGTGTACTGTACACACACACACACACACACACACAAACATACCCATTCACTGCTATTATCTCCTATCTGTTTTCTTTCAGTGTAAAAGTGCTGGGAGTACTGGTGCACATCATAAAACGTTGCTCTTAAACTGATTTTGTGTCCCCTCTTCACATGCTGACCTCAAAGAGCACATTTTTTACAACTGATACTACTCAATGAATGGTTAGAGCTATTGCAAAACTCATATCTTTGTTTAACCAGAAGTAATACGCAAGAAGTCCATTCTGCATTGCCAAAACCACCTACCCAGCCACCCACACTTCCTGCCCTGAGTCTCTCTCTCTCACTCCTACTTTCTCCAGTCTTGCTCTCTCTCTTACTCGTTCTGCTCTGTTCTATTTTATACACTCCGCGCTGACACCTAACCTTTGTCGGACCACCAGTCCCTCTGGCGCTGCGCCGTGGGCTGTCAAACAGACAAATAAACAAACAGATAGACCTAACACCCTCCCAGCTTGGCCGAGTTTCACAGCTATAAAGGTTCTTATCGTGCCCGGCTTGTGTCCTGTGGGTGGATTTCATTAGCTTATTTAGCACATTCAGCCCAGTTCCAGGCTGAGTCCTATTGTGGGCCTTTTAGTGTGAGCAGACCGGCTCTGTAAAAGGCAGCAATTATCAGGTCCACTTTGTGGGGGTGTCGAATTTACACCATTTGGATTAGGCTGTGCAGTAAGTGGTTGACAGGCCTGGATCTGGGGTTTGGGAGTAAAGCGCACCACAACTAGTGTCGCGCAGCGTCACGACACAAGAGAGACTGTGAATAAGACAAATGGTTTGTCGCACATGAACAGAATATGGAACGGAGTGTGAAGTATCCTGTTACAAACGTGATAGGCTAAGACTTAATGGTACATCGTATTCTCACAGGATTCATGTGGAGGCTCAAATCACAGTGTGCTGATTCACATTACTATGCTACTACAAACCAGTGGTATTATAAATATTGCATTAAGAAATTGTTCAACATTTTGGGGAATACACGTATATGCTTTCTTGCCAAGAGTTAGATGAGAAGATCATTCTTATGTGTGCCCTCTATATATAAAGCAACAGTATACAGACTGGAAACAGGGCGAAACCGCTAGCCTGGCTAGGAGCTGTAGAGGTGCTGGTAGATGTATTTTTGAACTTTGGACAGAGCAGGCTAGCTGTTCCCCGCTGCTTGCACTCTTTATGCAAAGCTAAGCTAACCGTCTCCAGGTTAGCTTCATACTGAATAGATTACAGTGGTAAAACTTTTGTCAAGAGAACAAATGTGCATATTTTTTAAACTTTTCAAACAAACAAGTCAGGAAATAAACTATATATTCAGAGTCCAACAATGTTTACAAGAGGAGAGTTAGAAGGAGACAGACTGGCATTACATAATTTAGTCACTCTCTATAACAGGTGAGGAAGTTGATAGAACTAACACACTACTAGTATCAAAACATTTACATGCCAGGATGTTAGAAATGGCATTCTGATTACACACTTACATTACAAAAAGTATGTCTCATCAACTTTACCTGCTGCTTGGGACTGTGCTGACTAAGGGTGGAGTGACTAACATGTTCTAAATGTTATATAGAAACAAAACTCAAACAGTACATAATGTTACTCACTGCACACAAACACAGCCATATGATGACTGTACCATCTTTAGAGAATGAATACAGCGAGCTTGATTGTGAAATGCTTGGACTGTATCCTATGTACCTCTGGCTGCTGTTTAATCTACAGAGGATGTCGCATCTAGTCATCACTCACTCAGTGACTGGAAAATATAATCTTTACAGAATCTACCCAAGTTGAAGTTGTGATTTATTTATCATTATCATTAACCACTACATATGGGATTTGTAAGATGAAGTATTTACTTCCCGAAAAGTTTCAATAAAAAGTTTTCAGGGCAGAAGTCAGGGGAATGTCGTGACTCGCAATACTGGAAATGGGGGTCTGGTTGAAATGTCCCTGGCTTGGATGTTCAGAAGTTACTGTAAGCTGTGACTGTGACTAAATCATAGTCTGATGTGACACTTTCTTTTCTTGTCCTCTGTCATTGCACGTTTTGCACATATTCTCTCTCTTTCTTTCTCAGGCCCTGACACTCTCTCTGGCACATTGTCTGCTTTAGTGTGTAAAGCCGTAGAGCTCGAGATGTGTCATCAATCATCTGTGCTGTGAGCCGGGAGGGCGAGCAAGCAGCACTTCAAACAGGGCTCCTTCTGCAGGTGTGGGATCAGGGGCCCTGTCCACACTGAAACCCTTCCTACACCGACTCAACTCCCCACTCCTGATGACTCTGCTTTTTTTCACCCTTCACTATATCTTGGGTCCTTTTGAACTCAATCCCAAAATGTAGCACTCATCCCACTCCACATTTGCCACTACAAAAACCAGATTTCTTCAAACTATGGAGGTAGCAAAATGCCTAAGACAGTCACTAATGTATTTTCTCAGTACAAAACAGCATTTAGGAGGTATGCCAGATTCAGGGTTACATAGTCACTTTGTGCTTAAATGTTTGTGTGATGCATTTGTCACATACTGACTTGCACATGGGCAAACCTTGTCTGTGACTTCTTACGTTGTATGAATACATTAAACTCATTGCACCTGTGCATATGTGAATTTCACCGGCATAATCCCATCCTAGATGTCATACATTTGATGTGTGAGTCTTCCCTTGTGTCAATACATGTCTGATCACATCATATGTGTGATGTAATCATAGTAGATTCTGCATCATTCAGGCCAAAGCAAAAGCCAATTACATTTGCTGATTGCCAAAGACTCTGTGACGAAAAGTGGCATTATGAAATAAAACCATCATCTGGAAAACCGGCATTGTGAAATAAGAACAGATGTTGAAAAAAGAACATTTTGAAATACAAATAATTGGAATAAAATAAAAAAAGAAACATTTATTGGATAATGGATCATAACTGGATGACAATTATACATTCTTTCTGTATTTATTCATATGAATATTTATTTCATAAAGTCTTATTAATTTATTTAATATTAAACACTTCTACACATATAAATTCCATTGTAGAAGTCACAAATCTGTCACATCTCTTGCCATGTAACCTAGCGTCCCCTTTATCGGTCACTACCAGTAACATATTTCCTGTATTTCTGAATCTTGTTTCATGTGTCTTAGTTTGTAGAGGACTCTACGATCACAATTCAATCTCATGTACCCGTCTGCCCATACAGACCAGTCAAATGGCTGAACATACACGTAATTCAGAAACTTTATCCACTTACAGTAACAGGCACTTAGGCTGTAGTCAATACCATCTCAAAGATAACATGTAAATCAAATTAGAGACACATAAAGATCTGGACTTTATTTAGTCAAAACCAAGAGTAAAGGCCTGGGTAGGAGCTGGGCTGTCCAAATCAATACAAACACCCCAAGAACAGTGGACATCACATCTTTGGATATTTTCATCACTTGTTTGATTTTCCATCAGAATCACAACGGGACAAATACTGTTCCAACTTATAGTGCTTTTTCTCCATGATCATACATCACATATGTGGCTTTAGACTTTCTTACATCAGACAGGTGGTACGTTGACTGGACTTGTCCCTTACGCACTTTTCCTGAGTATGAGTCTTTGAGTACACTTACCAATATTTCAGACCCACCCTCTCATCGAATTAAAAAGAGAGACACTCCTTGTATGATCAGTTTTACAAGTATTAATTCCCATTGTTTGTAACAGCATGCAAGGTATGCAGGCAGCCTTATGTGCCAGCTTCCTGTGGTAGTGTTGTGAGCGCGGCGTGGCGATAGTTGGCGAGGTGTGTCTGTCCCACTCACAGCCACTCGGGGTGAATCAGGAGGAAATGGTAGCAGGAGAACAACAGCAGCAGGCTGAGTGCATTGGGCCTGATTCATTTTTCTCCTGAGGCAGAGGGCGGCCCACTGGTGACTTTGATGGATAGGAATGCTGCTCACCCACACATGCACACACGCCCACACATGTCCCACACACTCAGTCTCTCACACAACAACTCACGCGTTTGACGCTCGCACACGCATACACAAACTCCTAGACGGGTACAAACACACACACAGGCTGCTCTGTCCCACCAGATCTGATATCCAATGTGAACTGTTTACGACCCGCCCACACGGCCTTCCTCTCTTGTCAATAAGCTCTTCCCAGAAGTATGTGTGATGCATTATCATGTTTCTGCATATGGGGGTTGCTCTTGAATCCTCCATCACAGGCTTACCCATGTGCATCCTACTGAACCATGCAGCACCCAGTGAAAAACATTTGGCTTTTAGGCTGCATGATGATAAATTTGTGCATTAATGTAATTCTTTTACTTAATCACATTGTGATTTGTCACATTAGCACAGATAGAATGAGGGGACATACCATCCTAGCTGCTGGAGATTAAAACAAATGACATACAGAAAGGAGGTCTCTACCCAAAGTCTACTTTACTAAAGAAAGAGAAGCTAGCAGTTTACTAGACACAGTATTACAGGTCGCGAGAGTTGCACCTTTGTCAGAAAACATAACATATTGCCAGCTCATCTGCAAGGCCTAATTTGGGCAAAGGTCAGAGTGTTCTGCATGACCTGAGCTGTGCTGACAACCGGACCTGCTGATGAGCACAACCAAGCCGCTTTACGGCTGAAAGAAGAACTTGACTCTCAAGCCGGGCCAGGATGACAAACATCGATTCGATGCACATTAGTTTCCGCTCAGAACTTCTCGTACACAAAGATCCAGTAATGTGCTGCTGCCAGCATGACAAGCGTCAAAACATGCTACGGAGCGAGCTAATTCAAAAGCACAGCGTTCGACTCGAACAAAGGGTTGCGTTTCAAGTAGAGGAAGGAGTTTAACCAACTGCTTTCACTTTGTTCCACTGAGTCAGCATCTCCCAAGAAAGAGATGGAGACAGATAAAGAGAGGGAGAGGTTGGTGCTGGGCAAAGACAGGCACCTTTGTCTGCTCGTGGAGATGTTTCTTTTGAACACACTAACGCATTCTATCTCTCTCTCACACACACACACACACACACACACACATACAAGGATGATTCAGTTCTCAGACAGTGTGATAATATGCTGGTGGGGCACAGCGTCCCCTGCACAGTGGGATGGAGTGTGTCTCTGTAATCAGACTGACAGTCTGTGCAGGTCCTCAGGCTGGAAGGAGGGACAGTTCTCGGCTGCAATTTTCAGAGGAAGAGTCAGGTCTTTTCTTTTTCTTTGACACATTGCACAACATCTCTCATGTCCTTGAGATGAACCTTATTGTGCTCATTATAACAGACGAGCGCTAGAAGTAATCACAGAACAGGCATATTACAATAGCTTGCCCTAACTCCAGTGGTGGAAAGCACATTAGCTCAAGCACTGTATAAATCCAAGGTACTTAGTAGTTAAGTAGATATATTTTTTGCTACTTTATTCTTTTACTCCGCTAAATTTCAAAGGGAACTATTGTACCTTTAACAGCACTACATTTATATGCAATATGACGAAATTTCACATTATAATTTAAAAGAGTATACAAATGCGATGCATTTCTTAGAGATTAAACTATGGGAAAGTGTGTAAAGGGGTTATAATTAGCTCCACCTTAACCAGTTACAACATCTTTGTGTTATACTTGCTGTTTACATATTGATGCATGAGTAATAATACAACAATAATTGAATATACCTATTAATAAAGCATAGAACTTAGTAAGAATCTGAATGCATACTTTTACTTATATCAGATTCTATTTTATATTGTGGTATCTCTACCTTGACTTATATATATAATCTAAATACTTCTACACAAATATGACATAAATACTACTACTGTGTACATTTGATTTAGACAAAAAGAAGTACGTGTCAAGTTGTACAGAAAGGTGTGACATGTTAAGTTTTGACAGTAATTGCATTTATTTGCCAAATGCCCGTAAGAATTCTGCAAACATCCACCAGAGGTTCATTTCCTCGAATACAGGTGAAAATCCCGCCAGCAAAGTTTTTGTTTATTGGCGTACTTGCCTTCGTATCCAGGGAGCTTGTTTACCTGCCCTGTTGCCCGGTGACATTTTTGTCTATGTCGTCAAAGAGTGGCAACACCCCTGATATCGCCCTTCGTTTCATTAACTTTTTGTTAAGGTGGTAGACCCCAGGCTGCTTGCGTTTTGTTTCTCTTCAGGTATCTACCACCATTTAAAAGCCGCCGCTGCAGCCCGCAGAGCCGCGGCACCGACGCGGATATATTTCTCTGTTGCGGCTTTGCGTAGGCACATTCTTTCCCACCGGCGAGAACACGTTGGACGCGCGGGCGGTTAGGCCACCTTAAATCACATGCTGACATAACAAGAGCGCAACTCTCCACCCATATCCGAGAAGAGTCAGTTAAGAGGTATCTCACCTTCCCGGCTGCACTCTTATTGCCACGGAAGACGCCGGTGTACCAACAACACGCCGAGGCGTCTTAGGACATAACGGCGGCATCTTATTGGTCAGGAGTCCAGAGACTTGGTGCGTAACGTCGCGCGCTGGACACGCACGGGCCCGCCGGAGAATTTACAGAGAAACCCTTGTGGATATTCAAGTGTTTGGATTTATGTAATAGTTTTTTTTTCTTCACTGTTTGGGTTTGACTTACATGCCAAAGCTGGGGGAACAGACTGGAACGCAGCAGACTTCAGCGCGAAGCTTTACAGTTTTCGCCATAATTCTTGGTAAGTAGGTGCTTTCTGATATCAAGTCCAAGTTGTGAACATTTTAGCATGCTCGTCTGTGACGTTGACACCTTAAGCAAATTTAACACGTCGTGTTGGTGGGCGAGAAATTGATTGGAGACAACCTAGTCAATCGCGGATCGATAAAAGCATGTTGTGTAGTGATTGGATGAGCCTCCTTCCATGTAAATTCCGTGGACATGATTAACTTAATAAGGCCGGTAACGACGACGCGAGAACGTCACTGCTACTGTAAATGATCATTAGCAGCTGACAGCAAGTCGTTGCTGATATTGTCTGTTTTGAAGCACAATAACGGCCTCATGAAATGTTCCTGTAGCAGTGACAGACATGCCAAGAGTACAATGGGCACAAACAGGCCTACATGTGAGTCCATATGTTATGCCAGGTAGGTGGTTGCTGGGAAGTCCGAGCTGAATGATCTACCATTGTTACACACCAGTAAACCATGAATCAGGTTCATGCGGTGCAAGTTTGGATTGTCACAGTTTCTTCCTGGTGCCACTGGGTGGCAACCGAGTATCTTCTCTTTTGTGTTAAAGCCCCTGCTTGAGTCGGGAGAATCTGTAGGGGTGAGCTCCCTCGGTGAAGATGCCTGTGTGGTGTTTTCAAAAATTCCCAATTGTGTGGAAGTTTCTCTGCTAAGGTTCGTTGCTGACCCAGTCACGTATTGGTCACCTCGGACCGGAAAACATGCACTTGTGCAGGAGCACTTGCTGCATGTAGGAAAATATGAAGTCACATTTCAGATATGTAACTTCCTTTTACACCATGGCCTCTATCTGTTACTGGCATTGCGAATTAGCCGGCTCGCTTCTTCCTGAAGAGAATACCCCGTCCAGTGTGTAATTTGCATGCCATTCGCGATCACTTGAATGGTTTCTGTTTGCTGCTGAGGTCCGGGGGGGGGGGGGGGCGAGTCACCCGTGTATATTGTAACCACTGCTCTTTATAACAAGTCTTTTAAAAAGCTGCCGCATAAACCACAAAAACAGTAACTGGTTCAGTTTTTAAAAACAGTAAGACTC